>JAOCNB020113622.1:0-11139 GCA_026546465.2 Palythoa caribaeorum | reverse complement strand
CTGGTTGGTCCCTTAATTTGTCGCGAATTAAGCAAGATAAAACAAGACAACGGAGGACCATGCTGTATAAATGATAGTGACTGCACGCTTTTTTATGAGAACAACTTTTTATGAACAACGAGGCTCAAGTTTGCCAAAATCTAAGAACAGTTTAAGAACAAGCTCAGGCAGAGACTTGATATCTAGGAAAGTTGTTGTGGTAGAAAATTGACTAAAACTTAGCGATAAAACACAAAAAGATTCACGGAAATAAGAACAAGTTAAAAACAAATTTGATGCTGAAATCGACAAAAAATTAAGAACAATTAGCCTCGGTAAAATTTACCGGTTCTTATAATTATAAAAAAAACGTATAACCAATCACAGCGCTCGAAATTATTCAGTCTTGTAGCAATTTATCGTACTAAAAATTGAAAATTTTTTACTCATCCCATCATCGACTGAATTGCTGTGTGGAAGGAATTTAGTTTCAGGACGCAGAAATATCGGGCAACCAAACTCTTTATTCATTATCGCTTTCATTGTCGCCCGCTTAATCCGTTTTTTGCGGCAAAGACCACGTACTAGGGGCGACCCATTTATACCTACTGAGTACTGTGTGATGTTTGATTGAGTGTCAAAACTGTAAAATGGCTTTTCAACACATGTTTCATTGGAAATATCTTGATTGTTCTTATTGACCCACAAAAAACACGTTTTCAAGTGTTTTATGAGTAATATACAGATTTGTTTGTTATGATAATAGATACTGCCCAGGCTTTTGTTCTCCTGAGAGGATTTTTTGCTTGAGCGGGCCTGCTAAACACCGAGTGTTTGTTGACAGCTCTTAGCTTGATGTGACAGACTGTCTTCTCAAAACAGAAAATGTCAGTTCAACGTAATTTCCGCCTGAGCAAGTTTATAGACAGACTTAAGAAACTGAAACAATCTTTAGCTCTATATAAATCGCTACAAGCTTAAACGAAGGCGTTTTGCTGCGGGAACAGCAAGGAATTATCATCGATGTGGTAAATGGTGATATCGTAATTTATTTATATATAAATCCCAGTGACAAGTTATCGAGGTGTCATTGCGTGTGTTTGCAGAATAATTTTTTAATTCGTGTACAAACTCGGCAACAACAGTTCTTTTGGGAAACAGAAAAGGTCTGTTTGCTAAACACAGACACAGTGTAGAAGTCGCTTCGACCATCGAATCGTTTGAAGTGGTGTGTTTCGTCTGCCTCAGGCTTAGGTTCTTTTGTTGTTTCACTGTTTGTTTTCGTTAAAAACTTACTTCCAAACTTGGTCAAATGTAGTTTCGAAAAGACAAGAAACCCACCCAAACTGGTTTGACAACGAACTTTCGGGACAAGGACCATGGATGATGAGTTCTGTTGCGTTTGCAAGTCGAAAATTTGTACTTTTGTACCATTTTTGCAACTAAATCCAAAATTACATCCTACCGGCAATTCTTTGATTTGCCATCGAAAATGTTTTACTTGCTCTGTGTGTCAGATTTCATTAGAAATCGATTCCTACTGTGTCACGCAGGACAACATTTTATGCTGTGAAATTCATAAAGACAGTTTTATGAATTCCGAAGAACATTTTATCTCAGCTCTTAAGAAATTCAGGAAATACAGTTCGCAAATTTTGAGCGCGCTTGAAGGAGATAGACCAGGCGAATATCAGTTGAAGAACGAAAATGTTTATTGTGTGTGCGAAAAGCACCCGTTCGTTAAAGCAGTTCATGGATACTGGATTGAGTGTACGTCAAGTGAGTGCCTGAAGAAAAGAATTAGCTCAAGTGCTTTAGATATTGGATCAAATGCATTCTCGGACATTGGTAGTGGTACGTCTCAGAAGGCTTGCGGACGTATGAAACCTGAAGAATTCTACCAACATTATTTTTATGGATCAAAACACTGGAACTATTGTGTGAGGGACAGAGAAATTGGCCCCGTAATCGTAACTCTGAAGCAAGAATTCCGCCAGTCAAGGGATTACTTTAGGTAAGATTTCATTTAAATTCCTGTTTATTGATGGAGTAAAAATGTTTAATCTTGCAGCACGTGTTATAAATTTTAAAAACGTGCTTTCAATATAAACATGTCTTTTTTTCTTGTTTGGCTTAGGTAAATTTGGTAATTTGTCAACCAAAATAATTGTCTATTAAATAATTGGAAGCGAGAGATAAAATTTTCTTTTTTGACTAATTTGCCTCAGATTTTAAAAATTTCTGTTTTGTTAAATTCGAAAGCGCATATGTTCACTGTGTTTGTTGTTCTGTGTGCTTTCAATACCATCAATCTTCGTATTTTAATATGTCTCGGTGAATTTAAAACAATATTATTTATAAAACCAAACTCAATTTCCTGTGAATCTGTGAATATTTTAAAGACCTTTATAATTAAACCCGATTTATATTGCAGATATCAATCCGATAAATTTCATACCTTTAGACTTTTTACTTTTTCATAAGCAAAAATTTTAAAAAGTTGAAGCTTGCGTGACAAAAATATTTCGTTGAAAAGTGTTAATTCCAGTATTTTCGCGTGCTTTCTAAATGTTGTTTGGAAGAGCGTTTAATTAATTTCCTAACAATATTATCATTTTGAAAAGTTAATCATACTGAAAGTTATTAAAAACCGTTTGCATGTATATTTATAAACTTTTATTTTCATGCTATTATGAAGTATTTCCTTGTTTCCCAAAACCAAAAAAAGAAACACAGAAAAATAAACTTGTTTGCCTGGCTTGTTTTTAGAAAATAGATGAAAATTTAATAAAAAATATGAAAATTTAGATAATATTTTGCATGTTATTATTATTTCAAATATATGTATGTTGATTTTCCTGATATATGTTGAAATAGTCAATATTGTATTTCCTCGAATAAAGGCCATCCTTGAATAAATGCCACACCAGAGAGCCAAAATATTAATAAATGCCTCCCTCGAATAAATGCTGCACCCTGGAACAGACAATAAACTGAAACATCAAATTTATGACGATCACTTTTTAAAGGTGCAGATTTAGAGCGGAGTTGTTTAAAACTGTAAGTTAAAAGTTTGAAAGGTACAGACAAAAATCCACAACAGAGAATTTATCTGATTTCTTACATGTTTACAAGCACAACAAGTTGTAGTTTTAAAACTGTAAAGCATGGTCAGTACAGCCAGACAAAGAACTGTATCAATTTTTCTACTTTTTAAAGTTAAGTTATCAATGGTTGGTTGTTTAAAAAAATAAACAGCATTTTAAATAAAAGCTGCATTTGAATAAACGCTGCCCTCAAATAATTATGCTGCACCCAAATCATGAAAAATTTAATAAGCTCTATTCAAGGAAATACAGTAAGTAGCCTTCGTGAATTCCTGTAGCTTAAGGGGTATAGCCTCAGTCCAGTAATTAGAGGGTCATGGGTTTGATTCTCATTAAAAACTCATAATCTTTTTTTTCTTCTGAGAAAAAGAAGCTTGTGTCAACAAGAAAATTTCTCTATAGTTGCTTCCAAGCTGCAGATTATACTTCACTTTAGTTCGTAATTAAAAGTTGTTGTTGAAGACTTCCTTTTCAATCTGAGATAAAAACTGCCTTGCCTAAAGATTCAAACATTAATTTTCTCACAATTGTCTAGTTGGGGAAGTGCACTAATTTCACACTTAAAACAAACCTTCCAAGGTAGCTTTTAGAATCTCCTTCCTCCTAATTATATCCTCCATCACCGGTGACAACTTCTTTTTGGACTGTCCAAAAGCACCTATGCTATCGCCGCTGACATAATAACTGCTTTTACCAATACCTGACTCCAGATCACTACTGAACAGTAATGGAGACCTGGCTGTTGTTCTTAATGGCATTGTAAGTAAATCAGATTTATCAATGGAACTGCCACAGAAATCACACTCATATGAGCAGCCATAAACTCTCACTCTTCGAGGTTGTGTCTGTAAGGGTGTAGACATGCCAACCGGTTGCCATGGTAATGTAGATGTATTCATTATGCTGAGGTTGGTTGTTTTTAGAGAAGAAGTAAGGTTCAGGTTGCTTGAAAAGAGGGAAGTGTAACTTTTTGCTTTGTACGGAGGTGAGATTCTGTCAGCCCTTCGTAATGCTGACACTGCTTTCATCACAATAAAGTCATCATCTAGGGGCAAGAAAGTGTTTTTGGGTCTATAGTACTCATCTGGGAAATCTGTTCTTTTAGTTTCATGATTTAAGCTTGACTCCTCTTTTAAGTGCTCATTGACATTATGTTCTTTATAGTTCTTTTTTGCTCCTGCTTCACTAAGATGGTTGATGGCAATTTCAGCAGCTTTTTCCCCAAGACAAGTTTCCCTGATATCTGATCTGATTTCCATTCCAGTGTCCATGCTGGTATCCCCTCTAGTTTCCACACCAACTTCTGTTTTTGGTTCTGTTTTTCCTTGATTCTGATGAGTATCTCTTGCTGTTAACTCTTCCATCACAAGACCAGGACTATTCTCAGTGACATCATTTTCATCATCAGCCTCATTAGATTCCTCTAAATCATGCATCGTTAGTACTTCAGGAAGTTCATCCTCCTCATCTCTTAATTCTGATTCAGCACAGCCATCTTCTTTATCAATTTCAGAAAGCATTAATGAAACATCTGATTGATCATCATCAACAGATTTAGCCTTCATATTTGCATCTAAAGAACAAGGTATAAATAAATATCATCAAAAAATAACCCTGAATTACACATCGACCCTTATTAAATCCCATAGCAATAATTAGCCATGTTCTAAATGAGCAGGGGACTGGGTATGAATGAAATGGATGAAATATTTAAAATGGATTGAATTGAAAAATGAGGCCTGCCCTCTGAAAGAGCAACATGCTTTATTTCAATGATCCATCATTAAAAATTTACATCTTTCAAAAAATAAATAAATTATATAACACAATGTGATAAGGATGAATAAATTTATGAATATACAGATAAATAAATAAATAGAATTATTTCATAATTTGTGACTTTTAAGCTGAACATTTAAAGAATATAAATGGGAAAGGGTACAGGGCGTCCAGAAATACCAAGAGCTGGCTTATCTAAGTTGGATGTCCTAGGTTATTAGACATTTAGTTTAAATTTATTAAGTTGTAAATATTTATTAATAAATGTTTGGAAAATGTCTAAAAATACTTTTAAATTGAAAAATTCTAAGGGGGTCAAAACAACTCCCTCCCTCCCCCTTTTCCTTCCTTTCTGCAATTGGACATTAGTATCATGATTCTGTGCTTTTACATCTAAGGCATATTTGTCCCCAGTGGGAGGGGGAATGTAAGAATCAAACAAATCCACTTAACAAAGTCACTATCCCTCTCTATGACAGTAATCCTAATCCGCTATGACTGATGGTTGACCAGTCAGATATAGTGAGTGAATGTAAGTTGCAGAATCGAAATAATAATATTAATATTAAAATTAGAACAGTATATAGACTGATTCTTATAAATATAGTTGCCTACTACAGGTTTTCAAAATCTTTTCATTCCATTGGGAAGATTAGCTGGAGGCAAGCGTGGCCTAGTGGTCAGGGCATCGGAATTGAATGCGGTTGACCCAGGTTCAAGTCCCACTCTGACCGCTAGTTTGATTTGTCTTCGGGTAAATCCCAGAGTAAAATCCACCACGCTTTGTAAATAGCCAACTGGTCTGCCTCCCACCAGTTGGGATTCTTAATTGTGTCATAGTTTGTGTGTGCAGGTCCACATCAGCCTTGGCTGTCCCTTTCCTAAACTGCATTAAATAAAATTGTTTGTTTTTTTGTTTGTTTTTGAATACTACCGATTCTATTTCTAATGACTGAATCAGTCATGAACCAGGCAAAGAGACGGTATTTCTAGTCTATATCTATCATTATCAACAATCGGAGCGATTGTATCTTCAGTAACAATTTTATATATCCGTCATCGTCACCGTCATGAAAATTAAAATTAGACTTTGGCATTGAAAACTCGATTACACCATATATTACACTAATTAAGAACTAAGTATGGATGGAAACGGACCTTGATAATCAATTTTTAAATATTAAAATTGCTAACCTGAAATTTGGATTTCGCTGTCCATAACGGTCCGGCGATACGGAGGGTAGTTAAAGGAAGGCAGACGAGATAGATGTGTTGAAACTTATAATTTTCTCAGTTTTACTCCTAGTTTCAGCATAAACACATGTTTGTTCTCTAGCACCAGCAAAAATTTAAAAACCAAACACAAATTTGCGATAAATGTTAAGACAACTATACAAAGAACAACTCGCAAATTCTTGTATTGATTAATATATCATGGTCGTTGTGTAAGACCGTACTTTAGTGTCCTCAAGATAAAAATTGTTGTTCTGTGATGTGTTATCATTTTACATCTTGTATTTTACTGATACTACAAGCTATTTGCTTTACATTAACATATAAAACAGAATGCCATAAAGAAGAGAGAATAAGTCTCACCTTTTCCATGTATTGGTGACAAATCAGGTAACACAACAGAATTCCTGTCAAGATCTGATGACTCCATGACATTAAATGAAATCTCCATGGGGATCAGAGATTTTCTTGTGGATGTCATGTTGTTGTTAGAATCTACATGCACTCTTACTTGCTGCTTGATAGGAGAGATATCTGGACTGACCATACCATCAGAAAGGAGCGGACTGGGTGTGTCAGGACTCTTCTTCTTGGTAGAAAGTGGACTTGAAGTGATCTGGTTTTTGTGATGTTTCCAGAATTAGCTTTTAACTACTTAAGGAAAATAGCTAACTAGGCTAAATCCATTTACAAGCTCAAGTGGCCACTGGTTACGATACTAATCTGTTGCAGGTTAGCCTCCAGCAGAAGCTGGTACTCATCAGTTTTACCAACCTCAGAAGGATGGAAAGCTGAGTCAACTTGGTGGAAAAGAAGGTTAACTATTGGCTGAGCTGAGATTTGAACCCATAACCTTGTTACTGGAATGCAGAGATCTTACCACTGTACCAACCACACTGCCATGAACTAAGAAAATAATTCTTTTAAAAGATGAAAGTTTTTTGAGTAAAGTTTATAGGTACAACTGTCCTTTTTAATACACTAAGGCCACTTAAAAATATCTCAGTTTATCATATCAGTGTGCACACTGATTTTTACCAGTGCATTGACTTTGTTTTATTCTTTAAATAAAATAAATATATGATGAAAAAGTCATGAAAATTTGTCCCTTCTGCAAAACAATAAACAGTCTGAGTGACAAATTTAGCCGGTGGTATATTAAAACGTTTGAGTCCCTTTTATACATGTGACCTCATTGGATTGTTTGGAAACAATTACGTGTGTCATGCTTGCTTAATAAATCACAGATCCCTCTTAGAAATCTCCACTTTGTTCACGTGCAATCACTTTGAGTTTGTTCGGCCGATTAAAAAAAAGCACCCTCCCTCACTGAATTTTGGGCAAAGTTTGATGATAAACTGGAATATTAGTATTTTTTTAAGTGGCCTAATGGTTTCCAATTCTTAAAAAATAAAATTGAGATTCAAGCACTTACAAGTGCAAGGCCATGTTTTAGAAATTCAGTTACTAATTACAATGCATTCTCAACTTTATTCATCATATAGTTAGTGTATGTGATACCAATAAAACTAACATCAAACTCTGTTAACAGAATCGCAAATTATAAACAAAGAAAAAACACTAGCGAAAACCAAGCACTTACAAGCAGGCCTATACACAGAATTTCTTGTTGGGATTTGCAAGTGAGCGCCAAAAAAATGAGCATTCTTGGGAGGCATGGGGCACGCTCAAACGCTCAGAGTTTAAAGTTAGTAAAAATCTAAATCGTTTTTATTAAAATTGCAGAAATTTGCTGCTTTTGACAAGCTGTTTTTGTGATTATCACAGAATTGTTTTTGTTTTTTGATGTGGGCTGGTTATGGTTTTCACCCATTAAAACAATTATTGGATGGAATTTTTGTGATATCCAGAATAATCAAAAATTCAAAGTTTGTTCAAATTATTCTGTATTGGAGGTATGTATGTACTCATCCACTGCCCCCCTCGGCATGAGTTCAAGTTTTTCAAAACTCAAAGCCTTGGATCTCTATTATTTTTTAAAATCTTGAAATACTTAAACAAGGTTGTGTTCTCAAATTTGACTACTTTCAAGGCCTTATAAAATTAATATATATTAAATATATAAATTTATGTTTTCAAGTTCAAGCACTTTCAAGACTTGTGTGAGCCTTTGTACATAAAAAATTCTAAAACGTTTTAGTTATAAAAATAAATAATAATTTAATAAAAAGTTACAATTAGGTTGCAATCAATACCAAGACCTCAAAAAACTTTAGCATGTTCAGATTAGCGTTACCAAATACACTACCTACCAAGTTTGGACTTTTCGGACTCTTTAATATTGACCTGTGAAATATAAATGAGTTATAAAAGGACTGACTGTTACTTACTCTTTCATGCCTTTAGCCAAGGAAGGGGGGGGTACTACCCCTACCACTCCACCCACTAAACCCCTATGAGCCAAAAGGGTGTACAGTGGTGCACTCAATTAAGAGGAAGTTTAATAAATCTCAAAATGACCACTATTTTAATACTAAACATGTTTTGGCAATTAAATTACTTGCCACTGTCAGTAGTGTACAGGAAAGCTCTATGGAAATGTTATACATAGTGACTGAAAAAATATATTATTTTATGCTTCTGAAACAATTTCATTACCTGTCACCACCTGCTCCTCTCTTTTGGTGCCTTTCAGTTCCAAAAAATGTTGATGAAATCGCAACTTAACGCGAAAATATGACGTCGCTTTACCAGTATACGTGTATACAGAACACGATATGTTTTACACCACTGTATAAATGTCTTATTGACAATACCAAAACCTTATCTTTAATTAAACTTAAAATAAGGTAAGGGCTCCCGGCTTTCCTTTTCTTTAAAATATCTGTCCATCTGTCATGATGTCGATATGTAAATACAAATGATTAAACCTGCTGTTTGCAATGTCTTATAAAAGTTTTTTCAGAAGCAACCACATTTTTAAATGTTAAATGTTAGATTAGGTAATAATATAAATTCGTCAAAATATTGCTGATATCTATTTCTAGTGGTGATACTTTTCTGCTAATTCATAATGAGTTGAAGTCGTATTATGAGAACACGGGTAACACACCTATTATCTCTGTTAATATTGTAAATTTGTTTTATATTTTTGAGACATTTATAATTTTTTGACTAAAGAAACGAAGCACATATAGTTTTATTTCTTTCGTGAAACTGCAAACTCTCACAACTTGGCGACAGGAAACCTTCATTTTCGGGCTTTTTTACAGCCAGCACCAACAAATTTGTATACTACACATGCATGAGTGGAGTCCTGTGGGGATTGAATCTTTTGTGCTAAAAAATCTGTTGACCTTGAAGGTCATGAATATTAGCTGAATATTGATGTTGCTGCAGTATTGTTTTGTAAGTGCTCCAGTTGGATATGTTAACCAACCAACCGGTTAACCAACGATAGATTTCAGCCGGCCCAATACTGATTAAATTAACTGGCCCAAACCATAAAGCAGAATCATTTGCTCTATCATGCATAAGACAAGGTTCATCTGGAATCGTCGATCATTCAATAACCGTTTTAAATATCTTCAAACTACAATAACTCAAACATAAACACGGGGAATGTTTACAACAGTATACAAGGGTTTGTAACGATAAAAAAAAACATTTCACTACTTCAGGTTTTCCTTAAATACTCTGAAACTTAATTGGCTCTGTCGAGTCGTTTATTGGTGATTTTTTAACAATTTTACCGGTTCAGGGCCAAAATAACCGGCTATGGCAGGTTTTTCTCGTTTGATTTCGCACTGTGAATTTTATTTCAGAAGGGAAAGGAATTTCCCCGATTTCTGCGCGCCCTTTTAAATTGGAGACGAATTTTCCTAGGGGCTAACCTGCGATGGATTAGTGTCCTGTCCAGGGGGAGTCAATGACTCTTATCCGCTGAACACCACAGAAACCGGAGATGAGCACCGGCTGCATTGGGCCACTTAGGCTCGTAAATGGATTAGCTACAGTAACTAGCTTTAGTTCATCACTCCGTAGTTAGCATAAAATGGATAAAATCAAAGTGTCACCAAATGTTTTCACTATTTATTACTCAGGCTAAATGTGGTAGGCCGAGTCTCAGTCTGCTTTTCCTATCTATCGACGTATCAACAAACATGTAAGCCTGCGTTACTATAGCTACTTGAGTCGGTCAGCGGTGCGACAATGCCATGATTGTATTGCTCATGCAAACGTTTCAAGACTGAAAACAATAGAACAAGGCCCGTTTAAGTCCGCACGCACATGCACAGCTAGAACACTAATTTGAAGAATTTTGTGTGTGAACTTGAAGTTGAAAGACAGTATTTAGCACTTCAAAATTCCATTTCGAACTATGACAAAATTAAAACAAGTATTATGGATAGTATACATTTCTGAGGTTTCAAATTTAAGCGTAGCCCGAGTAAACGCCTTTACAGGCGTCTAGTATTTAGTAGTGTTGAGACGACCATGTGTACAAGGCCTTACAATAAATATGTTTAAATATGACACACAATTTTTTTTCTTTTTTTAATACTTTTTTTGATCTAATGTTACTTAACTTTAGCCAACTCGTTGCTATCCCGATATGGGTCATAAATGACCTGATACTCATCGGTTCGGTCGTCTGGCTCCTGCTCACACAGTCTGTGAGTTTCTGTGTATTCCAAAGCAGCCTCCTTTGATTCTTTGTTACTTTCTATTGTCCTCAACACCAAGTCTAGCCTGCTGCAGTCCGTCTTTACTTGCTCTAATTTTTCTTCCTGAAAGAGAAAACAAATTCCAGAGATTTCAATAAAAATCTAAGTAGGTGGCAAATGTTTAGGAGTAGGTTACTGGGTAACAGAAAATGTGTGAATAAAAATTGATATCTAGGGGGGTCTCGGGGCATGCCTCAACCACTGTTGATCAAATAATTATCCTTTCGACTGACAAACAGGCAAAATCTCCTCACAATTCAAGCAAACATTTGCAGTTTAAGGGGGCATTACGGTTAAAATTTTGGTGGATAGTGAAAGAGTTGAGAAGGAGATTTGAAGAGGGAAATTTTTTA
>JAOCNB020113589.1:303-11141 GCA_026546465.2 Palythoa caribaeorum | reverse complement strand
TGTGGTAGAAAATTGACTAAAACTTAGCGATACAGCATAAAACATAAAAAGATTCACTGTTAAGACTGCTCAACAAAAAGGGAAGGTAGTTTGCCTCTAAAATCAGCCGTACAATACATGTGTGGCGCAAGCCGTTTCATTTTCTTCTGCCTTCAGTTATTTTGTTTTTTCTTCAATAAAAACCACTCACAGAAATAAGAACAAATTAAGAAACAAATTCAAAGCTGAAATCGCCAAAAAATTAAGACAATGAGCCTCGGCAAAGTTCACTGTAAGCGTGTAATAGTCTTGGGTAGGAGCCCAGATGTAGGAGAGCCTAGTCATGCGAAAATCTCCCCGTATGTTGAATTGATGGGGTCAGGGGTAACTCTGTGTTAAGTATTTGGGTTTATTGGCAACACATTTTAGTTTAATCACTTCTTCATTTTTTTCTTTTTTAGTGAAGCTAACAAAAAACTTCATGATACAAACGATGATCTTCGGTCGGCTCTTGAGGTAAGAATTTTTTTTTTGTGCGGCAACATGGCTGAACAATGTGGCCAATAAATTATCGGTTTCCTCCATTCTTTGTTCAGCTATTAGTTGTAAGGGTAGCAATGAGATTTGTATATTGTAAATAACCTAAGCTTGTGCATGAAAAAAGGGCACAAAAACCAAATTGGGAATGATTTTTAATACTTTCAATTTATGCTACCATTTAATTTGTTTCGCTTTTCCACAGTTTGAATATCGAAACTTCAACATCTACTCAGTTTTTAAATATGACAAACACGATTATAGACCAATGCATAATATATTTGTTTTTTTTTACTTAGGTGAAAAAGTCTTCATCAAGGACCAGTCCTCTCGGTTTGCCAAACAAAAGACATTCTATATCAGTTCTTTCATCGACTATCCCGTCAAAAAAATCGAGCAGATCGAGCAGTCGAAGGCCATCTTCTTACCATGTTCCGGATGAGCCTAATGACGATGATAGAGAAGATTCTCCCTTGTCTGCTTCAGGGCCCCCCTGTTTCAGCCTGACATCAACCCCCCTGGAAAGAGGAGGCAGCCCGCGAAGGAATTCGTTGTTACCAAGCCAACAGACCTGTGAGGTTGATGACGAAAACGAAAGTTCTTTATTAAACGAATTAATGGAGGCTACACGGTCATCGGTAGGTGATTTTCAATTTTGATTTTTAGAATGTCCGACTTTCTAAAATTCCTGTCATATCATTCTTTGCGTGTGAATGGTATCTTTTCGAGTAAAAAGTAAACCGAAGCTAACCTTCTGATCCGGCTCAAACATGAAACGAGAAAGTACCTGAACATAAAACTTATAAAATTGTAGAGAACGCATGTAATTGAATATCTATTAATCAAAATAATAACGGCAAATGTATATCATATACCCCGATAGCTTTTAAAATACAGTATATATAAGACTTATATATTAGTAATATCCCTGAAATATCCATTTTTAAAAAAGTCTGATAGTTAACACTACTTTCTTTCAGATGGCCCCCATGTAATTCTTACCTCTAAGCTACTAACGTTTGTAAAAGGGTCAAAGCTGAAATTTCCGAGATCTCAGCCCAGGCTTGTTGGACGTATAAAACTGTTAATTTTAATTATTGGTCGGTTGCATTAATTAAAACTAGGCTAACAACAATTAACTCTTATCCATCATTCAAGAATGTCTCAATTATAACCTTCAACTGACCAGTGATTTAGAATCAATATTGATTTTAGTTTTATCCTGACTGGAAGAGAAAATTTAAAAACTTTAATGCTTCATTAAATTAACAAATTGACAAATTTGTGAAACTTTAGTAAACTGAGGCTTACTTCAGAGGTCGAATTTCACATGTGCCGAATTCTATTGTTCATCCAATTTGTATTACACGCTTTTTTTGTTAGACCAACTTTATAAGAACAACGAGGCTCAAATTTGCCAAAATTTAAGAATAACTTAAGAATAAGCTCAGGCTGAGGTTGATAACAAGGAAAGTTTTTGTGGTTGAAAATTGACTAAAACTTGGCGATACAGCATAAAACATAAAAAGATTCACTGTAAAAACTACTCAACAAACAATGAAGGTAGTTCGCCTCTAAATTCAGCCATACAATACATGTGTGGCGCAAGGTGTTTCATTTTCCAATACCTTGTTTTATTTTCAAATTGTATTTTGTTTTTTCTTCAATAAAAACCGCTCACAGAAATAAGAACAAATATAAGAACAAATTGAGGCTGAAACCGCCAAAAAATTAAGAACAATGAGGCTCAGCAAAATTTACTAGTTCTTATAAAAAAGTCCGTATGTTCGTCACATGTGTAGTTCGACGTCTGATTTGAACAACTAAGCCTAAATTTTAAAAAAAAATCAGCAGGAAAGATTTCTAAATTCTAACTCCTAAAGTTCGACAATAATTAAAATAAGATATAAGCAGCAACCAGTTATAGATATAAACCCAAAATATATTGTTTTGCAACAGTAAATAAAAATATCGAGATCGAACTATATGATAAAATAAAATAGATACTAGGCTATGAGTTAAAGTAACTCCATTGATTTGCTCATTGCTCAGTTAGTTCCAACTAAACCAAGCTAAACAAAAAAGTAACCATGAATGCTAAAATGACAGACCATTTCATTTTTAGACCACAGTGTTGGATTAGAGGTATGGGGTATAGTTGTCGAAGTGTTCGAAGACTGAAAAAAGAATTAGTTCAGTTAAAAAATAGTATTAAAAAAAGTTTGTAGCCTGCACCAATTTTAGGAAATGTAAAGAAAAAAAGAATATAGATCGGCGAAAATTATTCAATAATAACACGCAAAATATTTCCACACCTCACCCTAACTGAATGGAGTGGTCTGTTCTCTAACCTCCAATAGACCTTATCGAAAAATGGCGGCGATTTTAATATTCTTTTGTCTACATTCAAATTAGCCTTACCAGCCTCGTTTAGAGTAATATATTCTTTTGAAAGTTTGACACAAGGATGAGGCTAGTAGGGCTAATTTGAATGCAGACAAAAGAATATTAAAATCGCCATCGCCACCATTTTTCGATAGGGTCTGTAGATGCCATGCCAAGTTTTATTGACAGACTGGCTGGAGTTTTTAGCAAACACTATAGACACAACTGATATACTGGGGAGGTCTAGGAATATCCCCTCCCCCCTCCCCCTTCCAGGAAAATTTTTAAAATTTGGACCATTTTTCCTGCATTATGACTGGCAAAAACAAATTTGGTCAAGATCATTTGAAGTCAACAGACACAAACAAGAAAGTAGAAGAGAAGTATGACTGGGGTTCAGATTGGTCAAAACTGCCTGGATTCTGGGTTCAGCCATAATTTATTTCAAGCAGAGAAATTCCAGTTAGTCATCTGGAGATTTTGCTTACTCAGCTGGAGAGATGGAAATTGAGTTGAAAAGCTGGAGTCTCCAGCGAGCAATCCATTTGAGTGATCAGGATTGGAAAGTAGTTTTCTCTCTAAAATCACGCAAAAATCAAGCCTGATCTAGGCAAAAATGACTTGAAAATATGAATATTTAGTGGGATGTGTCAAATGTTGTTGAATAGCAAATTATTGTGATTCTGGAAGAAATTAGAATGAATGGTTCATGCATTTTTCATTTGTGTTTCATTTTTGGAAAGCCATTATAATTATGGATTTCAGAGAGCTATTATTTACTTAGAACTTATTATGCACCAGTGTTCTATTTTGGTGAGCTATTATTATGGAAATTTTGTCAAAAGCCCATGCTTGAATAAGCATCCACCCCCAAACTTTGATTGGTTTATTACTCCTGGGATAGAGGCTCACTGGGTCAAATACGATAATTACAGTATGAACAAAAATATTAATGCTTAGAAATCATTCACTCACCACAAAAGCTAGAACAGGCTTTTAACAGTGTTAATTGGTTGAAGAAGCGCTTTACCGTTTTATATATTCTTAATCCAAGCATGAATACCAAAAGTTCTAGTTTAATTTAATTTAAAAGTACACTATTACTGTCATAGTGGAAATTCATTCTTACGGATGAAGTTCAACGATTAGTGTTGCGTTTAGGTTATATAGAGTTCGTGTCTTTGTGCACGTCGACAAACAGTAAGCTCTGATGATTGACAAAGAGTCCTGTGGGGTTTTGTTTCTTTAAATAAACTGGTTGCTTTAGATTGGCTGTCTCCACAGTGACAGAATACAAAACCGTTTAAAATGTAAATTATACTTTGATTTACAGTCAATATTGGAGCGGCTTTAGAGTTCACTATGTATAAAGTGCGAAATCGTTAGATTAACATACGTCATTCAAGAATGATTTGATCATTTACTCCAAAGTCAGTTATATTTAGACAGACGCTGAAAAGTTCGTGGTGCCCAAATCACGTGTGCAGGAAAGCCAAAAGGACACCTGGCAACGTCGCGTGATCAAAGAAACTTTACCTTCAAACAGTTTCCAAATGCAAGTTCATCCTGTTTGAGAGCACCAATAGCGTCGTAAACTTTCCTTGAATCCTCGATAAGTTCGTCTGCTCTTTTGGAAATATCTTCTTTGGTTAAATCCCACTGAAGCTTTACACCTTCTGGACTTGTCGCCATTTTGGTTGCGAGCCAGCAAACAGAGTAAATTTTATTTTTGGTCAGTGGCATTTATTTACAGCCATGCGCAAATGGAAATATCTCCGTCTCTCCTCGAGAGAAAAGAGTCACGTGTCCCCAGACGGGCAAAACATGGCGACAAAAGGAAAAGACGGAAAACTAACGCCAAGCACTAAATTATGTATTGGAAACTACTTGCTCGGAGAAACCCTGGGAGTTGGCACCTTTGGAAAAGTAAAATGTAGGTTTATTTCAGTATTGCCAAGTATTGCTTAAAGGTTTTTCAAATAACTTTATTTAAAGTATTTGCTTCGCAGGATTCAAAATATCACACGTATGAGTTTGTGCACGTACTACTGTACAATATTGTAACTTAGCTCACACCTTTTTTTCTTGAGTAGGATTTTAAGAAGATTATGCTGAAACTTCCGTTTTTGAGGCTACTTAATTATATAGTAGTCTCGCAGATCTTGTATCGTATTACGTTTATACTTATGCACCAGTCAATGCAATGCATGCACATTCAAAGTTTCTTTATCTCAAAATGGTATTTTTACTGAACTTTGAACTTTGATGTTTACTTCCTTCTTTAGTTAAATAACTAATACTGGAAGGTGCATAAAATAGAAACTACAAATAATCTTGGAAATACAAGAGCAATAACATCAAAATAGTGTAGATAAATAGTGCAAATATTGTAATTGATATGTGCAGGTGCTTAACTGATCAAATGTTATATTTTAAGAGCAAGTTTAGTTCAGACACACCATAAACGTTTGACATAGAGGAGGTGTCATAGAACGTATGGCTGGGTAGATAGTGTTGTTAAATGTTTTAAGCGATGGGGCATTTATTATCTGTTCTGGGAGCCTGTTCCAAACTCGGATAGTACGAATGTAGAAGGAGTAGCTGAAGTTGAGAACATTACATTGTGGTTGGCAGTACATGCCGTTGTTCCTTGGGTTGGGTATGACTACAGGGGGAAAGGGAGTGCCGACAAAACCATTTCGTATCTTATAGAACATCTATGCCTGTTGTGCAAGTCTTCTTGTCTCCAGTGTGTCCCAGTCCAGTGTGCTTACAAGATCTGACGAGCTCGTGCAGCGGTCGTAGTTGTTACAAACAAACCGCACTTGTTCTATTTTGTTCACATCCTGGTCAGTATGCGGATTCCATGCTTCTGAGGCATATTCTACTTTAGTTTAGGTCTCACAAGCGTTTCTTTTGCTCGTTTTTTGACTGGTTTGGAGCACGGTTTGAGAGTTCTGTGAATAATTCCCAAGACTTTGTTGGATTTGTTTGCAATGTTTGCACAGTGGGCATTCCATCGCAAGTCGTGGGTGATTGTGACTCCCAGATAGTCATGTGATGATGTTTGTGGCACAGGCTTTCCATGTAGGTGGTATGCGAAGCTACTGCTTTTGCGTTTGTTGGTAATTGCAATTTGTCTACACTTGATGGTGTTTAGTTCCATAGACCAGTCCATACACCATTTTGATATGGTATTTAAATCCGACTGTAGGACGTGATGGTCAGATTCTGAATTGATAGATCTATCATGAGATCATCGAATATCGTCTGCAAACAGACAATGTCATTTATTGTATAACATTAACAGGAATAGGGTTGGACCAAGGACGGAACTTTGGGGTCTCCAGATGTAACATTGACACCGTTGACAGAGACGGTCTGTGTACGGTTTCTCAAGAAACCATTTATCCAACCAAGGGTATGACCGGTGATTCCATGCATAATACTTTAGTTTGATGGTAAGTTTGCGGTGGGACACTTTATCAAACGCTTTACTGAAGTCTAGGAAGAGAACATCGGTTTGGCGTCGATTGTTTAGGGAGGTAGCCCAGACATGGATTGATGAGATCAGCTGAGTAGTGCAAGACAGTTTTTCCCGAAAGCCATGCTGGTGGGTTGAGAGGATGTTATTTCTGGCCAGGTGAGCGTTGATGTGGCTAAGAATAATACGTTCCATAATTTGACAGCTTAAACAAGTTTGTCGGAGATGGGCCGGTAATTTGAGGGCTTGTCTTTGTTGTAGACTGCGGTAACTAAGGCTTTGATCAGTCTAGTAGTAGTTTGCCAGAATCGTAGCTCTGTTGGATACTGAAGGCAAGAACATCACAGATTTCTTCGGAAAGATCTCGTAAAATCCGGGCAGGTTTGAGGTCTGGGCCTCCTGCTTTATTAATTTTTAGGTCTGATAGTAAATTCTTTACTCCTGGTCTACTAATTTGGATGTCAGGAATGTCAGGGTATGGTGATGAACCTTTGTCAGGGTCTCGGCCATGATCTGAAGTGAATACTGACTTGAATTGGTTGCTTAGGGCTTCAGCTTTATCTGTATTTGAGATTTAATGTATTCCATTTTCTTTCAGTGTAGGTATTTCGATGTTTTCGAGCCATTTTCACATGACTCCAGTACGTTTAGGGTTTGAAGAAAGGCTGCCACCAATTATATTACAAATATAATCAATGAATCATTGAACCGTATCCTCATCCTCATTCCCCCTTATTTTTGTTATATTTTAACAACAAAAAAATATTAGGTGTGATTTTATTCGTTCTATAAAAAATATTATTAGTAATACGTGATGTCATTCCGCCCATGAAATTTTTTATTTAAGAAAATATCGAGACTCGACTTCTTCTATTTTTCCTAATCATGAATTGCCTACTTGAAGGCCTGTGTGCAAACGAACAACTTATTCGCATTTCGGCGCTAGTCCTGTAGACTTGTCATGATTTGCAAAATTTTAGTCGCTATATGCTTCTGATCTCGGCATATCGGTGACGGGCCGTCCCGGGAAATTAGTAATGTCCATGAAGCATGTCGGGTGTCACGTAATACCTTCATGTAGGGCTATAGAATGAAATACCGTCGCAGCCTCAAAACTATATCAAAACACTACAAACATTCAAAGATCACCCAGCCGTTGTAAATCATTAAAACAGAAAATTTCGCGAACCGCTCTTGAAAGCAAAACAATAGAGGATTAATGTATTTATTGTTTCTTCTTAATACAACATCATTTTTACGTCTTGCTTAGATTTGCATAAGCTTTATAACTTGCTTTACGCTTCGTGAAAGTTGTCTATAATTTCTATTGTTTTTGAGTTGGGAAATGTCAGTGCTGCTTGGCTCTACTAGATTTATAGTGTTTGACTCGAATTAAAACTAGAAACATTAGAATAATCGGGCAAAAGATTAATCGGGCAAGTTTGGGCAGGTCGTTCAAAACAATCCCCATACAGTCCTCATTTAATTCATGAGTTTAGAATACAAAAGAAATAATTTATGACGTATGACGTCATTCTAGGATAATTCATTCCTTCGGGTGTTAAAGAGAATCAACCGCAAAAATACGTGTAATTCTCCACATCTCCTACTACTCATGCATCTGGCTATCATTCCAAGATGCTAGGATAATGTTTATCATTATATTTCTTATTCCCTACTTGTAGGTTTTCATTGTATAGCTGAGCCCTGATTTTGAATTTCGAACTTCCTTTTTTTAGGACGTTGAACAGGTTTTGTCCATTGAGCAGGCTTACCTTGATAAACCAATAATTGGATCGAAACAGGAAGCACTCAAAAGTAAGTGTAGGTTTAAGATCATTAATAGTACATTTCTACATGACGTCACTAATATGCTAATATAGCTCGACAGCACTATGTCTACCTGTGGTAACCACTAGTACTAAAACAGTTATTCGCCTTGGGCTCACTTTGCCCTCGGCGAATAATTATTAAATTTTCAACCTCGAATATTTCGTTTCTTGCGTTCTGATTGGTTCACTCAATCTCGGTTATCAGCTCATATATTGAATGACCTTATATGGAAAATGTTGCCAAGCAAAAAATTTATGGGGGAGGCGATGCTGAAAATTTTCAAGTATTGAAGGTTCAGAAAGCTCATTGGATTTAATAAAACAATTATTCCATTCGCGCTTGTTGGATATGAGATGATTTATAGCCAACTTGGTGCTTTGCAACTCGTTGGCTATTTACCGTCTCATATCCGATGCGGGCTCCTGGAATAATTGTTAAATATCGTGGTTGAGGACATTGCTAGTTGTATCCAAAACACCCTGACATTTAATGTGTCCAAAAAACCAATTTTTACTTCTTTTTGATTAGAAAACTGCAGAGATTCTAGTATCGTTAAATTTGGTTTAGGTAAGAATTTACCAAGTATGTTTGAAATTAATGGTATGCTTTCATAAAACTTTACTACCAATTGATTTTTATCATAACATTTACTTTTGTTGTGGACTTCCTTTCTTTCTTTAGAAAAATATAAAAGTACCTTAGCCATAAAACCTAGTAATGAGTTGAAGGAGGTTGTAACATCTTTCATGGATCGAGTAGAGAAGGAAATTCCACACAATTTGATAAGTATTTCCATGTGCTTTTCATTAAAAAGATTGAGAGTAAATGCACATGTTGCCAAAAATACTGTATTTCTGAGACTCCCACTCATTCTGACAGATCCGTAGTTACCTAGACTTCTCACATAAAATGTTTTGGAATACCTTAGTTGAAGTTTCATTTTTGTGCATTTTTTTAATAGATGATGTATTTTGAAAAAAAAAAAAAATTTCATGATCTCAACTAAGGGAACTTCTTGCTATACCTAAGGTTACTGAACGCCTTGAGCGGTGTTTCTAGTTTTCATATGATATCTCGCTTGACATTTAATACAGACCCATAAACCTATATATCATTGTAAAGCTTATAAGATTCTCTAAATGAATATTTAAATTATATTGATATATTTATTATCGTATGGACGAAATGACGCTCTACTTTCGATTCAATTTTTTCCTTTATGAGGTCAACAGTAGCTGAGATCTTAACTTCCTCTAGTTTTTGTCACCTTTTTAACTTCTTCAAAGTGTGCCGATCAAAACCGTCAGGTCGACGATATTTGTTTGTGAAAGCCGATCATTTTTTACATTTGTTTTTAGAAAGTTGCAAATATTTTTAGAGAGGCGCAGAAAGCGATTAATAAAAAATCAACCAGTATTTCTTTTCAAATTCGCCGACACGGTTTTGTTCTTTAAGTATTTCTATACAGTTTTGCCAAATTTCGGAGCAAAATAACAAAAATTCAGTCTTACAGCCCTTATTTGAGTTAGAACTGGAACCGAGAAAACAGCGTTTGAACTATGAATCGTTTAAGTTTCTCGACTGCCGGTAAAAAAATTGATTTTGTGTTTACTCTCGAACAAAATTAGATATTGAAAAAAACATTTAGTCAAAAAATCTTTCTCAATAAACAACAAAATTTGCTTTTTCAATTTTCAGGTATTTTTCTTATTTCAACCTGTTCAGTAACCTTAAATGTGTCCAACATCCCTTTTTTCTTCGTCGTCCTGTGGGTTTCTTGCCCTCGATTCTCCCTTCCATAACAATTGTTAATAGATCACCATGCCTTAATGCGTGCCCTATCCATCTCTTCTGTCTGTTCCTAATGATGTTAACCACTGTTGGTTTCTCTCCCACCAGAACCACACCTCGCAGCTATCTAACCTTCTGACATCCTCTTTCCTGAGTGCCCAAGTTTCAGCTCCATAAAGAAGTGTACTGGGCACTTTCTCGGAGTGAGACTGAAGTACCTCGTCAGCAGTTCCTTCCTGTCAGAGAAGGCATCCTGTGCAAGTGCAATTCTCGTACGAATATCTTTTCTAGAGAGTCCATCTTGGGCGTTTATACTTCCAAGATATGTAAACTGCTTCACTTGAGCCAGTCTCTCCTCCCATCGTGATCGTAAATTCCTGCCCTGGGCTCTTACTTATATTCATTACTTTAATTTGTCTTCTTAGTATTTATCAAAACTCTCTACAGTGCCATTTATTCCTTTTATCATGTCTTAGAGACCCTTGGCAGAACTAGCTGCCGTGGCTTGATCGTCTGTGAGTAGTATAGGATGTGGAGAATTACCCCCTTTTTTGCGGTGCTCTTGCGGTGCTTGCATAAATTATCTTAGGATGACGTTATACGTCATAAATGATTTCTATTGTATTCTAAACTCATAAATAAAATGCGGTGCACGTATAAATTATGACATCATCCCTCAAATATGTGCTGTGTCATGAATAAAAATAAGGATTCTTTTGTATTCTAATTCATGAATAAAATGCGGTGCATGCATAAATTATGACATCATCCCTCAAATATGTGCTGTGTCATGAATAAAAATAAGGATTCTTTTGTATTCTAATTCATG
>JAOCNB020113524.1:0-11142 GCA_026546465.2 Palythoa caribaeorum | reverse complement strand
GTCGCATCTATGTTTATTTCTTGCGGGATATATAATGACAGTTTGCAACAGTTTAACTGCCAATAACACGGCTCCCCCTGTGAGTCTCCGCATCTCAGTGGATAGAGCATCTAGTAGGTCGTTGGTTAGGTTCCCGTAAGGGACTCAACATTTTTTTATGAGTATTTCAACTGGAGGAGCATTTTCTTTCCAAAACAGTTTGGTAATACAACGTTTTATGTTTTCAACTAATTACATAACATTAAAACACCTCTAAGCTGTATTTTCCGAGCTACGTTTACTGGGCAGAAACAGAAGACACAAGCCAAAGGTTGGAGTAAAATGGCTATAGGCCTTACCTAGCTACAGCCGTGTTTTAATCACAATATGATGAATAGCCGAACTCACAAGAAATTATTGTAAGCTGTGATAAGAAGAACAAAGAGTACTGCCTAGTGAAGGTGAGGGCAAATTAATTGCCTAAGCAACAAAATAAAAACACAAATGTAATGCATGAGAAGTGGACAGGTGAATGGGGAGGCGGCGGGAAATTTGAAACGTGTCCACGCTCGAAGAAGGTTAGCGAAGAATGATACATACTTGAGGCCACGTCATCAAGCCATGGTGCGTCATCAGATAACTATTCCCTCGAGTCCTTAGGTGCGTGTCCATGACTGACATGTTTTACTGTATTACGTAATCACTGTTTCTAAACAGTGAACATTGTAACCGTGAAAAGACATAAAATTTATACTTGGGAGCAAATATTCCATTTATACATGATACGTACCCCCTGGGGAAATTCTGTGGCTTTTTATGTGTAGATATAATTCCCAAACACAGCCAAGTACCACAAGTACAACAAAAATTATAGAACACCATGTCACGGCTGTTTTGAACGTTTTTGAAGACGAGTCAAAGAAACCGGACGCCAATTCGACAGTTTTAGGAATGGAATTTACCTAAAAGAAACAATTCAAATTTACAATACCAAATAAAACTTAAATCAATAAGTACAGGATACGTGAAAAAACCAAGCGTAACGGCTAACAAATCATGTACCCTTCATACAGCAGTGTTCGAAATTCTCGGGTGTACACCTGCACTATGCATGCAAAGTTTTTGCTGTGCACGTATAAATAACATAATTTTTTTTAAGGAAACTTATTTGAAATTGAAATATAAAAAAACCCCACTTTTTCAAACTATTACAATTAAACTTACAGTGCACTGAGTTTTCACCGATCTGCCTCCTGATCAGTGGTTTGAATTGTAGCCTCATATTTCTAGAATACATGCATGTGCATTGAACCGATATGACGTGAAACAACACATGCAAAATAACACGTAGAGACTAGTAAATATTCAATCGTGCCACCGAGAAAGCGTCCACGATCTGCATCTGATATTCTAATGGATGAAAAAGGAATGAGGAGAGTGAAACTGAAAAAATTGGCAATGAAGCTGTCAGTGCAACAACCAGCACGAGTGATGAAAATAGGCCAACTTCAAAGTCAAAAGTTGGAAAATTCGAAAATAAGTCGCCGGTGGCTTACGCTTAACAACGAATTTTAAAATTCGTTAAAAATATCATATTCAATACCACATGTTATGCATGTTGAATTCTGTTGGTGCAGGTTACATTTTAGGCTACATGCACTGTGTGAACTTAACTTTTTTGGAGAATTTCGAACACTGATGTATAATTATAAACATATGTTATGAGCGAAATAAAACAATGGTGTTAACAGAATATGAATAAGTGAAACTAGGAACAAAAAAGAACATTGAAATAAAGAAAAAATGTAAATATCTTACAATATGATTATACAACATAACCATATAACGTAACCACTACCACGACAACTATCAACACTACTTTTAAGACCTTGATAAAAACTCGACCACGGCCCTGATCACGACCATAATTGCAACTACGACCACGAACAAGACCACAACCATGACGACTATAAGTGCAACCACAACCACGTACACAATCATGACCACGATCATAATCGCGACCAAGACCACGATCATGACTACGATCATAACCACAACTTCTACCAAACCAACCGCGACCACGAACAAGACTACGACCACGAACAAGACCACAACCATGATGACTATAAGTGCAACCACAACCACGTACACAATCATGACCACGACCATGACCACGATCATAATCGCGACCAAGACCACGATCATGACTACGATCACAACCCTACCAAACAACCAACCGCGACCACGAGCAAGACCACGATCATGACCACGACCGCAACTATGAAAATGACTAGAATGGCATGACTACGACCACCAACGAGACCACGATTGATCATAATTGCGACCACGACCACAATTACGACCACCATTACGACCACAAACGACCATACCCTCGACCATTTACATGGCCAGGACTACAACTACGACTAGTACGTACCACGACCACAACTGTGAGCCTGACTATGATCACAATCGCAATCACGACCATGACAACAACCAGTACCATGACCACGAATGATCACGACTACGATCATGATCACGAACGCCACTGTAAACATGACTAGAATGGAATTCACGAACATGACCACACAATTAATTTGTACTACGACCACGAACGACCATAATGCCAACCACGTACTCGACCACAGCTACAACCACTACCACTACCACGACCATGAACGACCATGTCCACTACCACAAACCGGACTGTGAACGTGTCCGAAATCGTACCCGGGGGAAGGAGCATAAGCCTGACCATATCACGATGCCATATCTCGCTTAGGCCCAGATAAATTCTACGAAGCAAAAGTTCTTTATACTTGGTTAATGCGTTGTACAATCTAAACTTACCTTTATAGTCTGAGCAAGTTCCAAAATGCGGTGAAAATATTTGATTCTATTGGCAATGATGTAGGTGTGAGAACACTGGTGCAGCTTTTTAGATTCCCCTGCAAGCACGATACCGTACGTTGACTGCACGTCGTGAATCTTGTGCATTCTTATATCAGGGCGATTAAATCTTTCATTCTTGCTCCCGGCAGCGTAGCTATCCATTAGGAGTCCACTAACTTTACGGTTAACCAAGGCGTCAAATATTTCCTCGAACGAGGAATAGTTTCCATCTTTAAATATTACAAACAGGTTGAAGTACCAATTAAAGTCAATTTGCGAACAAATTTTACCTCAATATTAGCAGATAAAAAAGAGATTTTCCAGTTTAGAATAGATAGCAAAAAGGCTTACTCAGTTCTAGTTCTGCTAATGTTTACTCTTAACCTGTACCGATTATCACTCTAGTATCAAGGAAGCAAGAAGACTACAAAACCAAATCTGAATTTTAAAACTAAATAAAAATTTTAAAACTGAATTTTAAAAATTTTAAATCTGAATTTTAAAACTAAATAAAACGGACAATCTGACAAATGTACAGAGTAACAATTTAAGTTATGATCCTTCTTTCGAATCATTTTTTCCTCAATTTTTTGCAGTTAAGATAAATTTGTCATTCCGTATATGACACATGTAGTAAAATGTTTGTTGACTACGTCGGTGTTTGTAAAAAAATAGTTGTATACTATGTATATAAATTGTAGCATTATGGAAAATAGGAAATTGACTGACGTTTCCGACTATGAGTCCCTTGTCGGAGTAATGTGGATCCTGAAGTTGTTATCATATTTAATCGCAGCGAAGTCAATTCAGTTTGGGGATCAGGTTGGCATAGCGGTCATTCGCGTCTCTCACCTGAACGACTCTGGATCAACTCAGGGCTCTTCAGTCCTATAAGGTGACATTTGTCATTCTGAATCTAACTCCCAGGGTTTTTCTCCGGGTACTCCGGTTTTCTTCCTTCTACATAATTGACATCTGGGCTGAGTTGTCAGTCAAAGCCTGGTTAACTTTAACCCTGGGTTAAGCCAAAATTCAAGCAGCCATTTCTTCTCTAAGGAAAGTTTAATGGTTCTTACAGAATACTGTTCAGATTTTCCATGGAAAAATATTGTTGATCCGAAAATTACAGCTCAAATCAGTCTTAAGTTTGGAAACAAGAACATGGGTTAGGAAATTAACCCAAAATTAGAGCTTATCCGTTATCGGCTTTTGTTGATTACATCGACTGGTATTGCAGATAATGCTCGTACGGGAGTACGTGTCCAACTCATTGTCTCTTACTGATCCCTCCGAATAAATTATTAAGTTTTCAAAACTAATGAAAAAGTTATGGTACCGAACATATTTTATCCAGCCTCTATCTCCCTCAGAACCCCAATGCGATCAAATTGTTTTCTTACCTTCGTTGACCCGAGCGTTTCTCCTTATTGCGAAGCGGTACTCTGGAGAATCAGATATTGCAGCAACCTGAAACCCACCAATTAAATGCAACATCAGTAAAAAGAATAAAATTTGGTTTGTAACCAGGTGAAGACATGGATGAAATAGTTTAAAAAAATAAGTTACTCTGGTTAAAAATATTTAAAACAACGTTGACTAACACTGTTGGAAGGTTAATTATATTCAAAACTAGAAAAAGTTATATACCGCTTGAACAACTGCTCCGCTCGGATCTAATGTGTTTGCTCGAATTCCACTTTCACGCCTTTTTCGTCAAATTAAGACTTTTTATGCTTATTACCCACATTTTTAAATCCACTTAACCCAGTTAGGTACAAATTACTGAGTTACTTAGGACCTACCTTCAGTCCATAGAGGTTATAATCAACATTATGAACTATACTACCAAATGCCATTGCAATGTCTCCATTTAAAATCCCGAACACACAAAGTCCTATCAATATCCATGCTACACCAAACAGCCTTGCCAAATTGCCAACAGGAAAACGGTCTCCGTAACTAGAAATAAAAAGAAAAAGTATCCAATATTTTGCTTCACGAACAGGGACAAACGATTGCGTGCAAGTTTACATGATTCAAATAACCAAGACGTGGTATTGTTAAACAGACCAGCGCTCGAGATAAAATAATCTAAACGACAAGATAAGTATGTTAAACCGTAAGTTCAGTCTCTCGACGCCCTATTGGTGGACTTTAAATTTTTTATAAAAAAGAACTCGCACCCTTATCAAAAAGAAGGGTAATGATCCCAGATTTGTAGTCGGTAGTTCACTGAGGAAATTTTTTAGTGTTTTAAATTTATCTGAGCTGCATGAAACGGATTATCTAAGATCCTCAACTGCTGTACCCTGTATTCACTTGTAAAGCGTGTAATAGCATTTCCTTACGGATCACTGAACTATAAAATTATTGCATTATATAATTATTCTGAAGGTGTATATGACATCTCTCGACTTGAAACACGTGACTATAGCCCCTTTCGCAGTCGTTGTTTGTCTTGCTCATATGTAGCCAACTAACATCTATTTACCCGAGCAGTTTATTTCTTGCCCAATTAGTAACGGCGGCATGGTTGGCACAGTGGTAAGATCTTTGCCTTCCAGCCACAAGGTTTAGGGTTCAGACCCCGACTCAGCCGGATATCGAACATTTGTGTGACCTTCTTTTCTGCCAAAATTTGACTTCAGCTTTTCATCCTTACGTGGTCGGTAAATGGGAAACCAGTTTCCGCTGGGGGTTAACCTACGACGGATTAGTGTCCCTTTCAGGGGGAGGCAATAATTCTCATTCGCTTACGGAGAAAAACTTGAGATAAGCATTGGTTCCAATGGGCCACTTAGGCTCGTAATTAAAGATTTAGCTTAGCTTTTGGTTTTGGTAACTAACAAAGAGTGCATTATTGCTAACAGTTAGGTGTTCAAAGAAGGAGCAACTGGAAAGAGGTTTCCAGATAATGAAACATTATTAACGTTGTTTACAAACTAAACACAAAGTAATTCAGAGAAATCTGCGAATGGTGGAAATAAACAAATATTATTATTATTATTATTATTATTATTGTTATTATTATTATTATTATTATTATTATTATTATCATTATCAAAGAGTTACGAACTGTTCAAGTTACTATCAATGACTCACACTGGTTTACTAGCCTAGAATTCGCTCCACTAAACTGTTGCCAACAACCACCTGCACCATACAAACGACTCATTGACGACACTTACTAAAAGGACAGAGACATAACACTCATAACAGACTTATTCCACTCACTGACTCACATGTTAACAACGGGATCGAAACAAACAAATTACAAACCAGTCTCAGCTAACAGGGAAGGTGACCAATTCCATCACGTTTCCACCAACCAATCAGATCAACAACAACAGAGCGTGCCTGAAGCACCCACCTCCCCCATCACCCTTATCTTATATGATCCACCAACAATACATAAATCATGTAACTCTGAAGATCACCCTCGCCTTATATGATCCACCAACAATACACGAATCATTTAACTCTGAAGATCACCCTCGCCTTATATGATCCACCAACAATACACGAATCATTTAACTCTGAAGACAGGAAGGTTCAGCTGATCGGAACCTAAGTTAATATAATCCACAACAGTCGTTCTTCTAAGGACTACACCTACTTGGACAGACAAATTCCACCAAATTATGGTATAATTCCTGGGTTCAAACCATTATACATTACCCTTTAAAACATATTTTCGTCTTAGATCTTACCCAACTGTTGTCATTGAAATAAACGACCACCAAAATCCGTTTCCACAACCACTGAAAAATGAACGAGGAAATTGTTCTGGATTTTTTGAAGTGTCCTAGTGAGAACAAAATATTTTTTGTACACTTACAAGCTTGGAATGTTATTTTTATATATTTAAATGTGTTCAACGAATGAGCAATAAAATCCTATTAGCAATTGATATAAAACGATATATATCTTTTCTTTTCTCAATAACGATTTCAATCTTCAATATAATGGAGAAAAACACAACATGTGTACTATTCTTCATTATTATCTGACCAGTTCAATTCTGCAGTTTCTGATACAGATTAAAAAAAAATTAAAAAAATTCTGTGTTTTAGAAAGCTGTTAGTAACGTATACATTTTATAATTGTTTCGATAAATTAATATTAAAAAGACCAGTTGCTCTATCAACTGAGCTGTGAATCAAAGCGACAGATATTGGTTAAGATTTAATAGGCCATGCATTGCCGCATCACGCTCCATTGCTCACAAACAAATCCTTCGAGTAGAGGTAAAATTCCAATTTCTAATACATTAAATGTATTTTTCATAACCTAGTCTCGACTTGATAGTTTTGTGTGTGAGCAATGAAGCGTATTTCGGAAATGGCCGATTTGTTGGTGCATTTATGTCATTGGAGGATGGTTTATCAATAAGTGAGATAATTTATTTAACGGCCCGGTTAATTACGCATCTTACCAAAAACCAGATGATAATTCCAGCAATTACAGCCATTGTCATGGTAATTAGTATCAATGGCCAGGTTTGGAAAACTGTTTTCATAATCAGCATGGCACCTTCATCATGATTGTCCATTATAGCAATTTGGACGATTCCCGGAGACTCCACCAGTGGGATATATTTGTAGTATGCATTGTAAGTCTCTAGCCAATTCCATCCGTAAATCGGAAAGCTGAAATCTGTATCATCATCAATGAATGATTTGACCATTTGGACGCTTTCTTGCTGCGCAGGAGAATTCTTGCCATTCATGGAAAAGTCTACAATAGTTTTCCCGTGTAGTTTACAAGTACGACAACACGACACTGCTAAGTTTTCTAAAATAAGTGGAATCATGCCTGTCAATCTGGCTGAAGAAATGACTGAACTACTGGCGTTCTTGTTGATGCCAACATAAGGTGTGAACAGTCGGTAGTTTGTTGTGAGCCTCTTGTGACATCGACAGGTTTCTTAAAAGAAAAATATTGAGAGAATAGGCTAAATATAATCAAAATAGGTCATATTGTAACGGTTTGTAAAATAAAATGTGTTAGAATAGCTATGCGTGTGTATAAATGAAAGATCAATTTTGGAAAGGTAGGTAAAAATAATTTATATTTAACGTCCGTAGTTCCGACAGGTTATATCTCTCATCTTCTTGAGCGATTAGGCGCATGACGCCAGAATACGCTTTCTCCAACCAGTTCTATCTATTGCCATGTTTCCTGCTACTTCCCATGACGCAATTACCATCTCTTTTCTTTCATGTTCTACTGTCCTACGCCATAAAGTCCTTGGCCTTCCTCGTCTCCGCTTTCCCTCAGGTTGTCATGTTAGAGCTGTACTGCAGTGTCTGTTTCTCTCCATACGTAACACGTGGCCTATCCATTTCCACCGCCTTGTCTTAACCTCGGCACTGACGCGTTTTGTTTCAGTTCTTTTCATCAGATCTTCATTACAGTTAATATGCAGCCATTGAATCTCTATGATTCTCCTCACGCAGGTAAATTGAAATGTATATATCAAGCTTTCTTGCATCTCCCTCGCTCATTTTTTATCTTTCACAACCGTATGAAAGTACGGATTTCAAGGGGTTGTACAAGTCAGGTCATATATCTGGTATCAATGGAAGAAAAAAATGTGACCGTAGGCTTGGGGTTTATGCTAATGGTAAGCTTAGGGTTTACAATGATATAAACGAGCCAACCAATTTCAGGATGCCGAGTACAGTTAAAAAATTGTTCTGAACTGGGTAATGTATTTACTTAGAGATCACCATGAGTAAAAGCTATATATGGCGGTCAATCAGGCAGCCTTACCTCCAAACGTTACAGTCGCTGGCCCGACTGCTTTCCTTGTAAACCAGGAGACCATAATTTCATATCGAGTATAACTCTCCAATTTACGAATAACACTTTCGTAGTTTTCCTTCCTCACCGTGAAATGTGAAAAAGGTTCCCGTACTTCCTCGCCTCCTCTACTGATAGCTCGGAAGGAAACACGATAACCTAACATTTTTTCTAAAATATCCTCATCCTGAATTGGCGCCCACTTCACTGGGATACTCCAAGGAGTTGAAGAGTTTTCACTTGTCGCATTATGAGGAGAGATCTCTTCGGCTGGTGAGGAATAACACGATACAGAACACTTCAATAACGACCGAAATATAACTTAGAGATTTAAGCCTGCCGACTTACAGATACGTTTGCCAGCAAACTTCACGAAACATTTTCAAGAACTCTTTTGTGAATTCAAGCACTTTTAAGCACTCCTTCGTAAATTCAAGCACTGTCAAGCACTCTTTCGTGAATTTAAGCACTTTCAAGCACTCATTCGTGAATTCAAGTACTTTCAAGCACTCCTTCGTGAATTAAAGTACTTTTAAGCACTCCTTCGTGAATTCAAGTACTTTTAAGCACTCCTTCGTGAATTCAAGCACTTTTAAGCACTCCTTTGTGAATTCTAGCACTTATAAGTACTCCTTCATGAATTCCAACACTTTCAAGCACTCCTTTGTGAATTCAAGCACTTCAAGCACTCCTTCGTGAATTCAAGTACTTTCAAGCACTGCTTCGTGAATTCAAGCACTTTCAAGCACTCCTTCGTAAATTCAAGCACTTTCAAGCACTCCTTCGTGAATTCCAACACTTTCAAGCACTCCTTCGTGAATTCAAGCACTTTCGGGCACTCCGTGAATTCAAGCACTTTCAAGCACTCCTTCATGAATTCAGGCACTTTCAAGCACTCCTTCATGAATTCAAGCACTTTCAAGCATCCTTCCTGAATTCAAGCACTTTCAAGCACTCCTTTGTGAATTTAAGTACTTTCAAGCACTCCTTCGTTAATTCAAGCTCTTTCAAGCACCCCTTCGTGAATTCAAACACCTTCAAGCACTCCTTCGTAAAATCAAGCACTCCTGCGTGAATTCAAGCACCTTCAAGCACTCCTTCGTAAATTCAATTACTTTCAAGCACTCCTTCGTGAATTCCAACACTTTCAAGCACTCCTTCGTGAATTCAAGCACTCCTTCGTGAATTAAAGTACTTTCAAGCACTCCTTCGTGAATTCAAGCACCTTCAAGCACTCCTTTGTAAATTCAAGCACCTTCAAGCACTCCTTCGTAAATTCAAGTACTTTCAAGCACTCCTTCGTGAATTCAATTACTTTCAAGCACTCTTTCGTGAATTCAAACACTTTCAAGCACTCCTTCGTGAATTCAATTACTTTCAAGCATTCCTTCGTGAATTCAAACACTTTGAAGCACTCCTTCGTGAATTTTAGCGCTTTCAAGCACTCCTTCGTGAATACAAGTACTTTCAAGCACTCCTTTGTAAATTCAAGTACTTTCAAGCACTCTTTCGTGAATTTAAGCATTTTCAAAGCCTTGAATTAAAGTATTAGAATTTAAGCAGTTTCAAGGAGTTTTGCGAACCCTTAATGTTAAAAATTAAGAATTAAGACATAAAACTTATGAGCAAACTTTATTTTGTTTATTAATTACCAATATCTCCAGGATCTATGAGGTCACTTGTTCCGTTGCTCTGTCCGATACTGTTAAAGGCAAAGACTTCGACTGTGTAATTAGAATTGATGTCAAGATTGTATATGACCCCACTAAACTGATCAGAGGTAAAGTTTACAGTTATCCATGGCCACGTCATATTTGCAAACGACCTCCTGTAGCGGACCCGATATCCTCGCGTGATTCCATTCCTGCAGTGGACTGGAACGGGGTCCCACAAGACCATAAGAGACGTTGGAGATGGCACGTCATAATGGATATCGTGGGGAGGTAAGCATGGAACTAAAGAAGATATTTTTCATTACTATATATGCACTACATTTAACAAAATAATAAATACATCAGAGTCTCGGAGTTTCCAATGTGCAACTATACTTACAATTGTTTAGCTACCGACTTAGAGTGTGTTCCTTTGGGATGATCCGGATCTGGATCAATGATCCAAGATCACACTGATCATGGCGCATCGAAGGAACTGATAAATCCTTCCCAAGAGCGAATTATCATTGGTTCCTTTGAAGCGCCATGATCCGAGTGATCCTGAATCATTGGTTCAGATCCTTTCTTTATTTTGTGTAGCTCATTACTGAGGGACCAAAGACAATTCGTTAAATGGTACTATACCCATCGGCAGGAATTTCGGTGGAGAGGAAGTCTACAAACTAACTTAATATGTTATCAATTTTAGGAGAGAGGGGATTTTAACGCCAAAATTAACAACAAATTATAGAAAAATATTCGACGATAGATATTGAAATTGTTTAAAAGCAATAAAGTTAATTTTAAAATCCAT
>JAOCNB020113427.1:0-11143 GCA_026546465.2 Palythoa caribaeorum | reverse complement strand
TTTTCCACTTGAGCTCTGACCCTCGGTTTCATGTTACCAGTACCGCGCGCCAAAATATATCGAAAATCGTCTATTGTTACACGTTTTGCGTTATCAAGTCTGGGACCCACTTTAATACCTCGTATCCACGAGATAATTATTGCTTATAACTATGTATTCAATAAAGCTTAATAATTAGAAAACAGGAAAATAGTTCGTTTTTTATCAAATACTCTTCTTGCAATACATTCTTTTTTTAAATAAGAACCTTTTTTTAGAACGTTTGGCTGAAAATCGGCCAAAATTTAAGAACATGCTAAGAACACACCCAAGGCTAAGGAATGGCCGAGAACTTTATTTTGTTATATTAAAGCACAAAATCATGGAGTCGGCAAATAGTCGATAGTGTAACATTGTTTGCAACTAGAGTAAAATATATGAAAATTTTACAAGAAAATTTTACAAGAACAACTTGCGGGACTCGTAATTTTGTCTTTTACTCTATCTACGTGTATATCAAATACTGAAGTTCGTATCTTCTTAGATACACATACAGTGTCGTTAGATACAGATACAGTGTCGTCATTGTAAAGTTTATTTTTTTATAAAAATACGTATGATTATATTAAGAACATTTTAAGAACATTTGAGTCTAAAATCCTCAAAATATTTAAGAGCATTTAGCTTTGGCCCAAAAAATAAGACGTTCTTATAAAATAAAGTATAGTTTAAAAGAACAAACGTTTTCAGTCCTACGACAAGTGTTATCATAATTTCTGTATGCGGCAAAAAGGTAAAGAAAAAATACTTCTAGTAAAATTTAGGAAGGCGCCAGCGTTATGCAAAGATAAAATTTAATTTACGAACCACACTGTTTTGCTTTATCAAATAAATGATTTACGACAAAGATTGAAAATACCATTTCTGGGAGGAAAAAGTAATTGGTTTCTCTTTCAGCCAAAGTATTTTTGTAGGCAAAGTTTGCAAAACCACAATTAATATCTGACCTGAAGATTTTTTTAAAAATATTACCAGTGACTAACACAAAAAACGTTATCTAAAAATTTTGTACTCTAATTTTTTTCGTTTGTCCCCTTGAAAGTCTGACACAATGACGCAATTCTGTCACACGTAGTCATAAATCACAGATAAGCTTGATCAGTTGGTATAGTTAAATAGACAAAGCTTCCGACCAATTTCATCAGCTTAGCCCTAATAATTATAAAAAAGGATTTGACCGTTATTTTGTCGTGAAAATTTAATAAAACTGTTCATTATTTTCCCATCTAAAATAAAAACAAAACTTCGAAGATGAATAGATGGCGGCAAGTTTGATGTTTCCGACGCAAAAATTTGACGCAAATGCCAAACTGCCTAGAGTTCCCGTGCGGTTTCTACAACGAAAGCTTTCTCCTCACAAAAGACTAAAAGAGTGCCGCATTTTCTAAAGTCGATGTCTGCTCAAAAACATTCTACTTTCATTCACTTCGTTATAATTAATAAAACCTTACGGAAAAGTATTCAATATTGTTGTTGAAGTTAATGACTAAGCCTTGCAATGTTATTTTTCAAGCCGAAAAACATAATCTTAAATTGTCATTTAGTGCACGCAGTTTACAATCTTCATTACATAGTATTTTAAGTATAACTTTTTTGATATCCGAACGACAATCAAAGATTAAATTTAGGTCAAATTATACCTGGGAGATGTATTTTCTCCTTAAGCGTAATTGCTATTAAAAAACTTGAAGCAGCTGGTTAATCCAGAAAAACAAAATTTAAACAAAAAACTGTCGCAACGCTAGTCGATATTCGCAAAAAACAATATGTCATTTTTGACCGTTTGTTTTGAGTTTTGTCCTGTTCTGAAATCACATAATCCGAAAACCGTAAAAAAAAATATCTTGCGCATGGTTGCATGGAGTATATTTAACTCCTTATATGGTTTAGGTCGCTTGTGATAAAGCTGAAGTAAAAATTAACAAATACAATAATCGCAAACAGATATATACAGAGAAATATTCAATTCTCTGAATCAAATTGGAAAAAATTCAAATTTGAATCAAACTGGTCATATTGCTAATCTGCGTTGAAAAATGGCGCAGAATATTTGTTTTAAAAAACAAAATCTTGTTATTGACGCTGTTAGCGGCACGCAACTTGCAGACGTTTCTAGATTGTTGTAGTATTCACACATCCCATCTCTACCATCGGGATGAAAACTTAGGACGCCGCATGTCAGCTGAGATTTGTCGATCTCAATCTGATCGCGAGGGTTTTTTCCTGCGGCTAGTTTTCCACCCCGTGTGAATTCGAATTTCACGCCAAGAGTCATTACATATTAGCCTCTGGCTGGGAACTTCCTTTGCACTGACTGATTGACTGATGAAGTATTTATTTTTTATCAATTCATTTCAGTTAAAACCAAGGAAACGCTTCAAATACTAAAGCGGCTGTTACACGTTGAAACTTTTAGCTGAAACTCGTGTGCAACGACGAGCGAGACCATTTTCACCAAGTGATGTTACCCGGTGAAACTTTTTTTTTCGCTATAGCGATCTTTGCGACTGTTGCAAAAGTAGAAAACAGTTCTACTTTTCGTGAAACCTGTCTCGCAACGGAAATTCAAAAACGTTTCACGAAACCGACTATGTTACACGGTGCAACGCCTGGTGAAACTTGTTTCGCATCGTTGTTGCACACAAGTTTCAGCTAAGGGTTTCAACGTATAACGGAGGCTTAAAAGCAAAGAAAGGCTTTTGTTAGTCTTAGCTCATGAAAAAGAACTCTTAAAACATAAAAAACTTTTCGCTCATTTCCAATCTTTATCGAAGTGGATTGACTAAAAAAGTCAGTCAAACTACGTTAAATTAGGGCTTCCGAATATGATCTTTTAGAAGAACAGGCTTAGTACAGTTGGTAAGTGCGCTGCCTTCTGTGCTGGAGGTCCCAAGTTTGCTTCTCAGTTACTCCAACGTCTGTATCGACTGATAAGCTTCAAATACCCATAAAACGAAAAACAAAATTCGAAATTGACAGATGCCGTAAAAAAGAAAAGCAAAGTTTTGTTGTCGATTGTATTTTACCGTAGTTTGCAAACTTGTAATTTACTGATGGTGTGCAAGTACTTTATGAGAACTTCAAAGTTCATATTTCATATTTGATGTTATTACAAACAATCTCTTTTAATAGTGCAACTGATCACAGTCACAAACAAGTGTGGAATATGATGTAAATTTAATCTTGGTTCAAGATTTTTGTATAATTGTTACTCAAACTGCTGATACAATCTCTCTTAATCTAAGTATTTTTTCTATGTTTTTATACTGCTCGGTTTGTTTGCTTCAACGAAAATTTTATCTGAACTATGTTTTTATAATTTCTGTCTTAACAACTATAATTTGTTATAAAGGAAATTTTGGGTCCCAATCTTAAACATAAACAAAAATATTAGTCCAAGCACAATATAAGGGTTTTTTTTATCAATTGAAAAGTTTCTAACGAAAATGATTGATTGCTCTTAGTTTTTCAAATTGAAATTTTGAATTTTGACTTAATGCAAAGTTTAGAATATTTTTGTTTTAAAGTTCATTCATACAATAGTTTTCAAACAAAACCTTATAGCAGTTTTTGTTCACACAAAAACATTATTTTACGTTCACTTCTGTAGCACTGTGACGATTCTTTAGCAAATATTGGCCTTTTTTAATCTGTCAATCAATTTTACACTTCTTTTAAGTGCAAAACAGGTGCAAAAACACCTAAGAATACAATCTGCCACGTAGGATCTGTGTAGAATGCAAAACGATCGAGTTTTTTTTTTTGAAAATCTGTTTCTGTTTCTGTAATTTTGTTAAAAATTATTTTGACAACGTTTTTTTAACAAGGAACAAGTGAATTCGAAAGCAAACTGAATAGGTCTTCAACTTGGCTGAATTCACTGCAAAATTTCTGAAAAGTCTTGGAATTAAACAATATTTTCTTATTATAGCGAAATTTTGGAAGTTTACTCAGCGCTAAGCTGAAAAATAGATGAAATTAATTACCTTACACTTTCTAACTGATATAACTGGAGAAATATCCTCTCGTTAATTTGGAATAATTTACTAACCATTAAAACAAAATAAAAAGTTATTGAAGATCGACTTGGGCAAATGTATGTTTTTGTTAGGTGTTGGACTGTATCGTTATCGAAAAACAGACTTAGTTGTTAAAAAAACAGTTTTGATAATAAATGCAAATAAAATATATTGAAATTTGCCGCATCATAATATTTTTCCTGCCCAATCAAAGATGCAGCTTAACGGAACCCGCAGCACACACAAAGGTTCTGGTGTTTTCTGGTAAAAACGGAAACACAACAACCATCATAATTCGAAAAGGTTCTCCTACACGCTATTTTTTATAAGAACAACTTCATAAGAACGAGGCTCAAATTTGCGAAAATTTAAGAACAATTCAAGAACAAGCTCAGGCTGAGGCTTGATATATAACTAGAAAAGTTTTTGTGGTAGAAAATTGACTAAAACTTAGCGATAAAACATAAAAAGATTCAGTGCAAGGACTGCTCAATAAACAGTGAAATTAGTTCGCCCATAAATTCAGCAGTGCAATACATATGTAGCGCATTTTCCAATACCTTGCTTTATTTTGTTTTTTCTTCAATAAAAACTGCTCACAGTCACAGAAATAAGAATTACAATTTAAGAAAAAATTGAGGATGAATTCGCCTGAATTTAAGAACAAGTGAGCCTCGGCAAAATTCATTGGTTCTTATAAAAAAAAGCGTGTATTGATTTCTCCGTTTTGAAGAAACTAGAAAGAAACTGCTTTGAGCTCGCGGTTGATGTTAAGTCTCAAAATGTGCGCGAGATTTCTTTCCAGTCAATTTGTTTACGGACTCCTGCTGAACGAAACACTGGTTGTGTAAAAATAGCGATTGGTTTAACCTTTAACTATAAAAACAATTCTTTATAACAATTCTTAGACCAGAGCAAAATCTTAATACGTTGTTGATTTATTGGTGTTGTCCTGTGAATCAAATCTTAGCAAATTAAAAACGTTATGTTTTAAATTTTTCTTTTTAAAGTCTAAAACACACGTAGAATCTTAAGAAAAATTGAAATAATAAATAGCTTTGATTTACAAAACCAAATTTTAAAATGTATAGTACCACAATTTCTCAACCACCGAAATTGATTACTCGAAATTTGATTTTTAGTATTTAATGCTGCATTTTTTTCTCTTTCAGGGTATAATTGTATCTGGTAAGAGATCTAGAGTAATTAAAATAAAAAAAAAATTGTGGTGATTTAATAAAAGAGAATTAATTTAGCATTTAAAAATTTAAGCCCGAAATAAACCAAGTGCGAAAGGAGTTTATGCCGATGAAAGTGAAATTTTTTGAAGAAAAAAGTTAATGATAAACGAAGTATAGTTTTCATTTAAGCATTTAAGGATAAAAAGAAAAAAAAGAGAAAAAAACAGGTTGTACAGACACCCGCTGTGCTTAAATTACAACCTATTGCGAAGACAACTTGGTTTAAATTTTAAATTTTGAACCGACCGACTTATCAGCGCTGCAGTTTTTCAATGGCTACTTATAAACCGATTGGTGTTGTAATGTCACTTTATGAAAAAGCAGTTTCTGCAATTTTTGGCTTTTAAAGTTTTTATTGAACCAGATATTATCTTTTGACGAATCCTGGTATTTAAAAGGCCTTTATTGATAAGTAAAAGGTGCGCCTAACACATAACAATTTCGGAAGAACACTTAAAACTTAACGGAAAACCACTTCCATTCATCGCAGAGTAAAGTTAAAATAAAGCGCCTTGTGAATGTGCGATTTCTTCATAACACAATAAAACATAAAAAGCAACAACTTGAAGGCTCGTTATCAGCGAAATGAAAATTATAATTTTGAATCACAGTCACTAATTAGAAAGTCGGAATGATTTTAAGAAAATACATTATTCATTTGAATTGTAGCGTATAATTGATAGCATTGAGTTCGCATTTTGAACAATAATAAAAGTCTAGTCCTATGTGTTTGTAAGATTATGTCACTAGCTGCGCAAACAATTCTGAAGATATCTACTCACAAAATAAGATTAGAAAGTTATCTCAGATTTATTCTTGTACGCGTGTTATAAACACAATGACGAGGCGATAGATTTTACTTATTATGTGTTTACATTGCGGCGAAAATTGCGAATATTTAACAGTTGTGGGTGAAGCTCCAAATGAAAAGCTCATAAAGACAAGCAAAAAACACAGATACTTCTTTTGCTTTCAAATTCATTTTTGTGCGCGACACCGACATTTGTGGTTGCGACAAAGAAAGACATTTTGAAAGTGCTACATTATGCAAAAGAAACTTAGAAATGATATGTAGCCTAACAATGAAGAATCTTAGCCGCGGACCACCAACAATTGCAGCAGGAAGGAAATATGACAAAGTAACAAAAAAATTGTATTTGAATTTGAGTGATAAATTGTTTGAAGCGATTGTGCGTTTCAAAAGCCGCCGTTTGCGCGCGTGTAGGAGTAAATCACCACTTTTCGGCTTTTTTTAGTTTTGCAAAAGACACAAATGCAATATTTAACTGAACGCGACAATAACCACAGAACAAATAAAAGCAAAGGCAGACACAGTTGTCATACAAACCCCCTCCGATTTCACATCCTAAAAGATACAACTTTTAGATCAGGTTTTGAGACTTCTCGACAGAAAACCCAACATGGCGGCTTACCAGATCAGGCGTGTTCTTATATGCAATTAACTCCACGCTCACCTTTTGCTTCAGCAAGCCCACGTATGCGACATATCCCGGCGCAACACGAAAGCCTTCTTTTCGCAACGGCAGTTCTCCTCGTTGATGCAAAATTACTCTAAATCCGCTCTGCTGAACAGTTTTGGAATAGTTCCCTTGCATTACATTTAAATACAGAGAAAGGCCGTATTTCGGGCCAATGTTGGTTGCTTTCATTATTTTCTGTCCTTTTAAGCGACCCGAATTAAAAGTGTGACAGACTTCTCCAGTAGGAAAAACAAAGATAGAAAAATTAGAACCACTACAAGGAGTGCTTAACTCTCCTCTTTTCCACCGACAGTCAACAATGTTCCTTTGGAATCGCTTTGACGCTTTGTCTAACAACTCTTCTATGCTCATATTGAGCGGATCTAAAATTTTCCCATTCGCTGCGTAGTAGCTAGCTTCGTCTTTGATAGCTATACTTTGAACATTATTAAAGTCACAGATTGTCACTGCTGGGAAAAGGAGATCGTCCGAATATTCGAGCGTTGACAACGTGCTAAATGGGTACAAGAAAAACTGAGTAACGCTCTTTTTCATTTCGTAGAAAAATACTCCGCTTGCAACACACAAAATAATAAACCACATGGCCCTTCTTAAAAGTGATTTACTGTCGAACATGTAGTGAAGTCCATGAAAAGTCGAGTGCTGAAGATAATAGCTACACACTTCATCGATTCGTTGCCGAAATCTGCTTCGTCTTTTGATAATCGTATCTTCACATATCATATCTTCCGACTGGATATCTTCGGAGACTATACTTCTGTATGTATCAAGTCTGCCATTTGGAGTGAATTCAAAGTGGTCTTTCTGCCCAGGAGATAGTGTATCCGGAGTATTTAAAAGCCTTTTTTGGCCAGGTTCTGGTGAACAGCTACAGATCTCCATAATCTTACATCCAACATGCCACATTTACAAGCAAAACCACAGATGACCGCTAAAGCAAAACTGGCAATCAGATGTCCTATCTTTCACGATCTAGCTTGTACGAATTTTTTTGTTCTTTCCACCAAGACTAATTATCAAGCCATAGAGTAACACAACAGTAATTATGAAACTTCAAGCCAGCTTCAAACACAAACTCTTCAAATCCATAAATAAGAATTTGTTATGAAGAGACTGTGTTTCTCAAGAATAAATAAAGGCTCTGGATACAAGTGCGTCATCCTATTAAAAATGGTTGAGAACCGATTTTGAATACGATCTGCCACCTGCCTTTTCATTACTATTCATGATAACTAAATAGATCTCGAAGCAAAACAATACTGTTCCAGCCATTCAAAATCCTCGAACGCCAAAACACTCATCTCGCAAGTAGTTATGTGTTAATCATTGTCTGCTAATGTATCCATGCCACTTCTTTTTGAGTTAAACTTTCTTCAAGAACATCGCATGGTTCGTTATCTATACATGGTTTGGAAAGCGACTTACAATTCGTCATCTTAATGAAAAAAGGAACTTTTATCCATAAGAAAACATCAAAAATTATCTGTAAAGATGGCTTCGATAATTGCTGATAATGAAAAACTAACAAATGCCATTGAACCGACTCGACAATGTTTTCTACTAATCTTTTGAGGTGGCGTTCAAAACAAAAAAAAATCATCAGTTATGCAACGGTTTAGCAATTGTTGAAAGTAACATATTTTTACTTTAGAATCCACCGTATAAGTGTCAATATTATTGCTTTGTGCGATCAAAACCTGAACACTGGAGTATAATCCCCAAGATCGTTGAAGGAAAATGACACAAAATCGACGCGAATTCAAAACGTCTTTGTACCGTTGTCAATACCGTTTACAAACTGGATAAAATGACACATTTTTTTCCAATGTGACAAAATAAGTGATAAGCTTTACATCTGCTTTAATGTTTTATAAGATGCAGTCAAAACAAAATGACAGAATCTAAAACTTCCTCTTTTTTACAGTTAGTAACACACGTAAATCGCGAGTAAGCATTTTTTAGAAATATTCAGTACGAAACAGTTTAGTGTTGAATATATTAACGGGCAAGCGTTCCTAGAAGCGATAGAAGACCCTACGCTGATTTTTCGCCGGTGATGCAAACACAATAATAAGAACAATCGGAAAATATGTATAAGTTAGTAAAGTGACCAGAATCGCAAGAGTGCTCAGTGAGTGCTCGCATTGGCTGTCTTGTGCTTTTGTTACCGTCTTGTCGTCCTCGTCAGAATAATCAGTAAATTAGTGAAACGCATGAGCTATACAGGAAAGGAAATGCTCAGTTTCTTGTACACATTTCACCTTTAAGGCTTTATGCTTACTTCTTCGCTGCCATCAAATCATTGGGCTCTTAAGCCGGTGTTACACGTTGAAACTTTTAGCTGAAACTCGTGTGTAACAACGAGCGAGACAAGTTTCACCAAGTGATGTTACACAGTGAAACTTTTCTTTTTTTCGCCACAGCGACTGCTGTAACTGTTGCAAAAGTAGAAAGCAGTTCTACTTTTCGTGAAACCTGTCTCGCAACGGAAATTCAAAAAAGTTTCACGAAAGCGAACATGTTACACGGTGCAACGCCTGGTAAAACTTGTTTCGTATCGTTGTTGCACACAAGTTTCAGCTAAAAGTTCCAACGTGTAACACTGCGGCTTTAATTTATACGTCTAAGCTTCTTTCGCCCGTTAAAACAAGTCTTAAAAACGTTTCTTTTAGTCAATTTGTTTCTGGTTTTTTAGGTCATGCGGAATAGATGTCAAAACCCTTTCAGAAGCTGACAGATTTACTCGAAGCTCTCTCTACCCATAGCAACAAAAAAATCTTTTTTTGAACGATTTAAATTCGTTATATTTTGTAAAACTCAATAATTGCCTTGGACAAAAGCTGAAAACTACAGCTGCAAAAATGTTTGAAATACATCATTCACTGTATTGTCATCAAACACATCTTGAGTTGGTCTGTAAAATATACCTTTCAGAAGTTTGTATTCTACCAGCCATATACATTGCGGCCCAATTCTTTTGGGTGTCTGTTTTTCGATACTTCTAGATTAAAAACAAAATGTTCTTTTTTTATTGAGGTTGTTAATTTCTGGTCAAGTAAACATGAGTTCTAATCTGTGTAGTTTCTTTGTTATTCGGCTGTTATGGGTCAATATAACAGATTTGTTGAAATATCAAATGATCTGCGTGTAATTACAGTTCAATATTACCAAGCAAGTTGACAGTCAGTCCTCTTTGGGGTTAGATTTGTTTTTGAAAAATATCCCTTAAGAAATTAGAATACTTTTCTATTTTTTCATTGTTAGAGAAACTCTGAAACAGAACAAATGATGGAAAATAGTATGTATATCTAGTTTTATAACAATGTTTTCCATGCTAAGACTAAATATTCTTATTTTCTTCAGTTCCAGTTTTAGGAACCGAGCGTATAGTTAAAGTAAAAATATTGAAATTGTGGATAGCGAATTGAGCAAGTGTCATTATTTATTTTATTTAGCGTTGAAATGTTATTTCATTTAGGGCGGGTCACTTATTTCATTTAGCGTTGATTTTTATTTCATTTAGGGTGGTATTTCATTTAGCGTTGTTGTTTCATTTAGCGGTGATACAGCGTGACGTTCGATAAACATGGTTTTTACTTTTATCAAAATACACAAATATTTTAGGTTCTCGCGAAGCGGGAACTCGCGGGCCAAAATAGAAATTTTGACACATTGAAATGTGGATAATAAGCTTTCATTGTACAAAAAATCATGCCAAAAACGTATACCCTGGGAGATCTTGATTTCTAGATCTCAAAAATGGCTAAAAATCGCCTCTTGTGGAGTCTCGGAAAATGATGAATTTTAAAGCTTCTAATTTATGTGCAACTTAAATACTTTTCGAAATATTTTTAGATTCTTCCAAAGATTAAATGATGACAAAGAACACACTACATGTAGAAGTCCAGGCGATTTTCCAATTTTCTGTACGAGTGCGTTGAATATGCACGATTAAATGTTTTGTTTGCAATGTCTCTGGCGATGCTCCACGCATGGATACTTTTCGTGATTTCAATTTTTTCATGAAAAATAAAAATCGCCCGAACCTTTTATGTTATTTTCGAAAATAGCTCACCAAAGGGGTCTTTCGGGCAAAATATCAACAAAATTGAAATTTTCAAACCGACGAACTAGTACTTTTCTCGATAGTCACAGACATCCCGCTCTTTGTTGATTGAATTTCAAATGAGCCGAATACAATGGAAATAAAAATAGAACATTAGAATTTGCTCATTTGCATTCGATTCAGTGCATGTAAAATTTCATGACGAAGGGCTAACGCTCGAAACGTCAGCTTTTACAAATTCCCACGGCGATGATAATTTGTTTATCAACATTACTT
>JAOCNB020113384.1:0-11144 GCA_026546465.2 Palythoa caribaeorum | reverse complement strand
TAAGATCTTGTAAGACTCTTATAAGAATCTTGTAAGATCTTGTAAGATCTTGTAAGACTCTTATAAGAATCTTATAAGAATCTTGTAAGAATCTTGTAAGATCTTGTAAGATCTTGTAAGATCTTGTAAGATTCTTAGTAAAATAACTTATAAGGTTAGAACTTATAAGAATCTTATTAAGAATCTTATTAAGATTTCCACCTGGGGTAGCTCATATGAATTTTATTCAGCAATAGTTTCTGGTAAAAAATATTATAAGCTGGGAAACAACTAAACCAAACTATGTCTTCTATTTTTTCATATCCATTTATTCTACTGTTGATGTATAAATGAAAAACTTCCCAGTTTCTTATCAGTGCTTGCACCTCAAAACAGCTGCTGCACTTAGGTGCTGTCCTAAAGATGAAGGGGGCAAAGATCCTGAGAATGGCCAGTGGATGTTAAGGAAAAACAATAAAATAAATTTACAAATTCTACTAATTAATTCAGTATCCTTTAGAAACATTTTTGACTAAGGCCACATCCACACATATCCAACTATTTTCGAAAACAGAGATTTTTTTTCTCTGTTTTAGCCTTTCATCCACATGTATGCAGCATTTTCGATCACTGAAAATGGAGGTTTTCAAAAATGCTCTCCAGAGTGGAGATTTTTGAAAACGGAGATTTATCATATTCATGTGGATGGGCGATACAGAGTTTTTCAAATATGATGTAATACTTAAGATCTATTGGTTACAGTGCATGTTCTATAAAGAGAGCTAGCGTATTTACCTGGCTTTAGCATAATCATGTGGATGGGCAAATACAATTTGAAAATGCTATGTGGGGAGGCGTATTTTTTTTGAAAACGGAGAAAAAATCCCTGTTTTCAAAAATATCCAGATACGTGTGAACAGGGCCTAAGGCATCAGTTCTATGAATTGTCATAGTGTTTGAGGTATGTCAATTATAAAAACTCAAGCTTATAATGGGAAATTTATATTCCAATATAACAACATGTGTGACACAACTAGTTCCTAAATATCAAACCATGTATTTTATTTAGCGAAGACTTCCATCAGCATGTTTGAGACAAGTGAAATTCATAAAAGGTACAATCTTGTTCATTTTCTTCAATAATTTTCCCTGGTGTTTATATTCAGAGAGGAAATTTTTTAAGCCCCCCACTATATGATAGGCAAGTTATATAACTTACGAACTGTAGTGGATGTTAAGATGGAAGAGGGAGGAAATGAGTGCATAACATCCAATGGCCATTAAGCGGTACAAAATCGATTTTAGGATGTCCCCTTACTTAGTTTTTAGTTTTTAAAATATAGAAAATGCATGAAAAAATGTGTACTTTTGTAAATCTGCTCTGTGTCAGAGCTGAACCAAAAGGAATTGTTTGCTGTGCTTCCTGCAAAAATACAAATGAAAACCTTCTACTGCATTGTTATTTACAAAAATATCTGAAAAACTGGGAACGTTTTCTTTGCACAAAAACAGAAATATAAAATGTCTTCAAGAAGGAGGTCGCCATTATGGTCTTGCATCGTATAAAAAACTTTTGCCAACCGTTGTAATATCGCTCATTGTCACGGCAAATATTTCTGGAATGCAAGCAATAAGATAATGCACACATGAAAGTACTTATTTAAAGTGTGTGGACCTAAACAACCCTAAGAATTAGAAGGGAATAACAAGGATTAGGAACTTTTTTAACTTTACTCGTCGAAAGAAAACAACTAGAAATAGGAGGCATAAAACTTAAAGATAACAGTCCGAGAGTTTATTACAAATTATTTAATCTTGCATATCAATAAATCAACTTTTATGTAAGAAACAAAATGAAGCTATACGAACTCGAATCCGAGTAGAGTTTTTATCAAAACTGATATTTCTAAAACTATATAGCTATGAATAATTTCTCATGTTCACGTAGGACACAGGGACTTTTCGACATTTCAATTTTGCTCCATAGGCAAAGAAACGGATAAAACTCTCGATAACAGCTTGCACGACACACTTTCGATAACACATCATTAGGAGCAGATCTAATAAAATAAAATTTGATCAATCACCATAAACATAGAAAATATGTACTTTGTATTACCCAAATGCTACGTTAGACGGATTTAGAGCAGCAGTTCTCTAACAATCTTAGATTTAATTCGGATCGCGCATCCGACATTAGTAACGACTATACTTGAAAATGCCACAGCAACATTCAAAATATTTTGCATTTGAAAGAACAAGAAATTTAGTTTAATGTCTGGAAATATGTTCAATAGAACTTCCAAAAGTTTCTTTCACCTGTTAATAGCTGAAACAAAAACAAAATTTTAAAAACGTATTCTGAAGATAGTGTTCAAGTGTAATCGATGTTTTCTCCTTTCAAACCTTTCGAAATTGAAACAAATTTATCATCTCTGTTAACCTCCCGATAAGTTAGGTTAGATAGGCTGAAGATTTAAGGATCTTAGATCGAACATAAAATCGAAAAAGATTTTTAACTTCGCTTAAACTATTTATCATCTTCTGAATAAATACAGCAAGAACAAAACAGCGGGTTTACCGAAGGAAATCTGAGAGAAGATCGAGATCTTTAGACTTTACCGAATGTTGTCGACAATAAAGTACTCGTTCGACGACACTGCCTTACTTCAAAAATTAAAGGCAGCAAAAATTACAGTTTGTCATAAGATAACCACAAATCGTAAGAGTAGATTTTAATGTCCAACTTGCGGTAAATTGCAGTAATATTTGTATATTTTTCAATTTGAACGGTAAGACAAGTTTGCTATTATTTTCATTAAAATTGTTGAATATCTCGTAACAATAATTTCAAAATTCTTCTTTTTTTTCTTAATTATGAAAGGATCTACCATCAAACACAAACACAATTGATGTACCATCACGAGCCTGGGATCCCGAGTCTGTTTATATCGGAGTTCTTGTGCAGTGGAGGTGAAGTCGGTCGGAGGGACGCGCCTCCAAAAAAGACACTACCACTAGTTAGATAATTATTTCCTTGATCAAAACAAGCAAACCTAGCAACAAGAGATACAAATTTACTCACCGACTTTATCACGGTCATCTTGAGCGGTACATGATTGCCCGAGCCACAAAATTAGCGAAACCGTTACAAAGCCCCTCATCTTCTGCAAAAGAAACAACAAGGAGGTAGGTCGCAACGAACGCCAAAAACCACGCTCCAAGCCACAAAGTCACGTGGTTTCTAGAGCAAATATTTCACGGATTCGCCATAATCGGAGTGGAGGTGTCGAGTTGTTTCATTGGCTAGTTTCGCTTTCGGTATCATTCCGTACATGTTCGGCTCAAGTTCGTTCTCTTTGTGTCTGTGGACAGCGCCCCTATCTGGTAACACAATACACCACGAAATGGCGGGAGAGTAAAAAAAGCTATGACAACACGAACTGAAAATTAACAACATTTTCAGGTCTTGAGTAATTTGCGAATGCCGATAATGGTGCAAAAAAATAAAGCCGCAAGTTGGATTTCTTTTATATGTTTTTGTGAAGCTGGTCGAGCAAACAAGCTATTGTTGGAGCCTAAATTAAATTTATTTATTTATTTGGATTTGACTGCCTGCGACAGCCAAACAAAGGCGACGATCGCGAGACTGACCTCCGTTTCGTTATTGTTACGGTCTGTTTGGTACAGAATATTGGTACAAAAACATTTTTTTCGACGGATTTGTTTTATTTTTTTGTTCCAAAAAAGCAAAATTAGTTCCCAACCATAGGATTTCATTTCGTGATTAGAAACTAAGAAAAACTGACGAGTTTTTTTTTTGCGATGTTGCTTTGTCAGTTAGTATCACGGAACCAGTACACTAATTTTGGCATTTTCAAAACGATTTGCATACGACTACCACAACCCGGCGATAAAATATCCTAAACAAACAGAGGGTTTTTAAAGTTTTTAAACTTAAAACAATCACGGAAATACACCTTTTTTTCCGTCTACAAAATTGCACTTGTGACTCATGGGATCAGTTCCGTTTTCCATTTTACCGTTGACCGTGAACAGCGTGAATTTTTAAGTTTATCGTGAATAGACCTTTAGCAGTTAATGGCAAGTCGTTCCTGCCCAAATCAATCATCCAGCTGTCTTTATCACGTCAGTCCAATATATTACTTGATACTACACTACCTACTGAGTTGTTTTGATACAAGACAAGTATGTACTACTATACTACTACGAGTACACATACACAATATATATATTCATTTCCACACATTTTTTGCTGTTGTCTGTAAGAGTGTATCAGATCGATATCTGTACAAATGACGAGTTTCTTACTAAAAGTAGGGACCGCACAGGAAAAATTGAAATTCGCCCCCATGCAAAATAACAGTTTTTTTGGAAAGAGTGCTATTTATGAAAAATTTGGGTGTTTCGGCTGGTGTGGTTTTTTCGGGTTTTTGACACATACAACTCGTGAATAAAACCCCGTACGCCGCAGTTCTTTGTCTATGACGTAACTATATATATGAAAAAATATTTTACGTGTTCTTTGTAAAAGTGAATCAGAATTCAATAGAATTTGATTATAATTTCTAAGTGTTTAATTGTTCAGAATTGATCGAATACATTATTCCACTCACGTCTCTGTTGGATATGAGGCCGGTGAATATAGCCAACTTTCACCTCATATATACAACGCGCGTTCGATTCGTGGAATAATTGTTAAATATAAATCATTCAATAAGTTTTTATTATATGGATTTTATAATACAAGCATGGCAAAATGCTAAAACAAAATCGTTTTTCAACAAAATAAAGTTCTCCCGTGTATGAAAGCCATCAGAGGCAGATGGCGTAACGCCGCAGAAAACACGGTTTGCAAGTGTTTGTGAGCCTGGCCTATTCTTTCATACTTATTTGATAAAAGTCGAAATTTGTGACAGCGGTGCATTGTCGCAAACCGCAAGTTTTTTCAAAGTCTTCACGGTAGTTCCGAAAAACAAGCCAGAGTTCTGTCGAAAAAATAAAAAATCTTAGCGGCTGCTGGCAAATAAACGTCTTTTTTTATTCAAATAAGCATATTTAATACTAACTAGTAGTAGTATTTCGTCTTCATGGACATCTAGCTTCAAAGTCATTTTCAATTTATCAAATACCAGCCAACTTGCACCCTGTGCTGTGGAAAAAATCTCATCGAGATTGTTAAGATTTTTAAGATACTCGTCGAGATCTCAATAGTAAATGTGTGGAAGTGAATATAGAATAATACATGTGTATGGGAAACTGGTCTTGTGAGTTGTGTCAAAACAATTCGATAGGTAGTGTAGTTAAGACAACTGGATAATTTTTGGCAATATTTGCGACACTACTCACCCATTTTTGGAGAACTTTGTGATAAAATCATGTATATTATTATTAAAGCAGTTAACGATTCTTACCGGCTTGCTAAATAAAACAAGATAGTGTCAGTGAGTACAAGACAAGACGGTAAAACTGCACAGAACAATACAAATACAAAACAACACAAAACAAGACGGAACTGAATTATTGTACAAGACAAGACTACGTTAAAAGAAAAGAGATGGGCCTGTTTCAAACGCGTGCTACAGTCGCGTTAAGCTAGCTCGACTGACTCGAATGTGGCACGACTTTGGTTCGACTTGGTTTTAGACGTCGAACTTTGCCATTGTGCAAAATGGCGGATAGGACAATGATTATGTTTTTTCGCCAAGTAATTACTGCAAGAAGAAGGAGGAACAATTAATTTATATATAATTTATGAAATTCCTCTGGCTCGAGTTTAGCAAGGCGCCTGAAACCAACCCGAACTAAAGTCGTGTAGCATGTGTTTATAGTTAGTCGTGCTACACGGACTATGGCGCGAATTGGTTTCAAACGCCGTGCTAAAGTCGTACCAAAGTCGAATTTTCTGAGTTCACGTGAGCTTAGCGCGACTGTAGCACGGCGTTTCAGTGAAAGACAGTACTATACAACTATAAGACTAGACGGTATAAGTTCACTGACAAGATCAGACAAAACTGCCAACAAGACAATAAAAGGCGGTACAAATTACAAGACAAGAAGGCACAAGACAAGACATGCACAAGCCTTTTTACCTATTAAACCTGTAATAAGAAGAATTAAATATTTTCCTGTAAGATTTTAATACGAAGCAAGTTCAATTCGGGCTAATATACGTATAATTACAAAAGTTATATCTCGCTAGTTCGCGGCGTTTTTCATATTTGAGATTATTTACATCACGCGTCAATTTTGACGTTCTTCGCCTCAATTCTCACTCATTTACAAAGTCTTTTGAAAACAATTGATATCATGTTTGTTTTGTTTGGTACTTAAACTATTTTTCGGCACGAAATACTTTTTAATAAGAAAAGGCTTTATCAGATTTTATAGTTTTTTAACTAGGAAGTATTTAACAATACTCGATTCCAAACAAAAGGGAAAAAAATTGTGCCTTTGGCTTTTCCTGCTTCCAAATGATAACTACGTCTATTTCAGGTCTATTTTTATACTTTTTTGAGTGGATATCGTTAATGCATGTTAATAAAATTATTTTCGTTTTGTGTTAACGACTCTGAAGATTTCGTAAGATGATGGTTCTGTATCAAAGCTATTTAGTCGAATTCTTGATTACCGGACTTTCGTCAAACTTTAGAAAAGAACAAAAAAAAGAAACAATGCACAGGAAAATTAAAGTGTGTTGCATAACCCTTCAGAAAATGCGTTCTATTTTACATCAATAATTTATATACATGGCAATATTAACCACACTCAAATATGGAAGCAGAGCCGAAAGGTATTTAATAATTTATAGATCATCTGACCTGTATATATAACTTCGAGAGCGTGGTTTTAAGATTTTTTAACCACTTCAAGCCATGTATATTGTTGATACAAAGGTTGGCAATATATTATGTCTCACTTAGATCTTCGATTTTAAATTGTGGAAGAAAATTCTTCTCGCACTTGCAAAAATAAATGAGAAACTCATCAACGGACGCAACATTGTTGGCAAACAAACTCGCAAGCAACATTTTTGGCAAACAAACTCGCAAGCAACATTGTTGGCAAACAAACTCGCAAGCAACATTGTTGGCAAACAAACTCGCAAGAAATATTGTTGGCAAACAAACTCGCAAGCAACATTGTTGCGCCAACATGTTGCGCCATTTGCATGGAACCACAACAATGTTGGCTCTTGTTGCGTATAGTTTGAAGCTGGTCAAACTTTGGTGCAACAAGTCCCGACATTTCTATTGTTGAATTTGTTCTGTGACCGGCGAAACGTAGAGCAACAATGTTGCTTTCGTTTACTTGGATTCACAATAATGTTGGCCTCGTGTACACGTCTGCGCACGCGCATTGTTGAAGTGTACCAGAATGCATCGCTTCTTTAGACAATCCGCCAATCGCCAACATAGTACAGCGGATAAGGTGAAGTAGTGTGCACTTTTGACTAAAAGCATGAAACTTTCAGGATTTAATGTTCAGACCATAAGCTTTGATTTTAGATGTGAAGCCACCTAAGATTCGACCTGTGACGTCATCAAAATTGCGATGACGTCATCAAAAGGAAAAAATAAAATAGGCTTTAAAGAATAACAGTCTGAAAGTCAGTAGCCCTAAATAAGAAGAGTTCTGACAACAACCGTTAATTCTAGGTGCCTCCATTGTATAATTGGAAATGTGACATCATCAAAATGAAGATGACGTCATTGAAAACAAAATACACAATATTTCCATTTGAATTGGGTCTTAGAACCTACAAGCCACGAAAAAGTAAAGTTCTAACTACTGTATGTGCTTTTAGGTGTGAATCTCTAGATTGTTTGATGTATTTTCTTTTACTGACACCTATGACGTCACCTATATGATGTAACGTCATAAGACCGTAACACTTGATTAACCATTCCGTGAGGATCTAAAATGTAAAGGCTTGGAACATAAAGTTGCTGTTGTATGTCTTAATTCAGGTGGCCGAAATTTGTCAACAGGCGGCCATAATTTATTTTCACATACAATTTCTTTAAGTCAAAGAGAAATTTTACACCCACTACAGGCGGCTGCCTTTGTCGATTGCCGGTTTCTACTGAGAACCCTGTTGTATAGACATAACACCTTTAAGAACATAAAATGTGCCGTAATCACCAATAATGAAGACGTTCTAAAAAGATACACCTTATAACATACAGAATCGTTAATTACTTTAAAATTACAAGCATGAAATATTACTCTCGATCTAGAACTTCAAGCGGAAAGCAAAGCAAGATTATATTTGTGTCACAACATGAAAAAGAAATCACTATTGATCTAAGAAACCTCACAATTTTAAAGCTTTTTGTAAAAATTATTCCTACTGTTGGCCTATAATGCGACCATTCGGTGTTTATCAAACAACACTGATTCAATATTACACTACACTTAACATTCCCCTGAACAGTAGCATAGTGCTATACGGCTCAGTTCTGCCTTAATACGTCTACAACAAGCTGAGGCAATCTTTCCTGCAATTGAAGCGTATCAGCTCTTAAAAATACCTTGATGCTTCAGAAAAAGTTAACAGTGGCATCCATCTGTCATTGGTAGCATTCGATCCCCAGTTGGAATGACTTGGGAAGCTAAGGATCTGAGATCAATACTGGCGTTTGGCCGATACATTGCGCGCTTGATGTACAGAATCAGTGCTGCTTGAGTTGATGGAATGTCCTAATGTGATCTGGACTTGCACGCAAACAGGTTTTTCTGGGTATCTTTGACTCTTCGCTGTTCACTATTGCACTATAGATTAGGTTCAACTTATTGCTCCAGCAGGGCAAAAACATCAAAACATCATCTTCAATAACAGGGTGGATATCCGTTATAGCTTCGAACATTTCTGTCACTGCAAGAAGCCTTTCCGCTTGTTCCGTGCAGTTTTCTTTCCTTGATTGTTAGATGAAGATACAGTGTCACACTCTGTCAAAGCATGGAAGATTGGTAATGCGTTGCAAATCCTAGTTAGTGCCTCTACCATTTGACGAACAGGGATGTATATGACGTTTGCAACCTTAACCAAGGCTACTTATGACCTTTCTGGTTTGAACTAATGAAAATAGGCAACAGCCAAAACGAAACGCTGCAAAGTTAATAAATTCACAAACTAATTTCGGAACCGTAACAACTCAGTGTTGACTGTTTGCATACATTTTCCAGACATTTCCTTCATCTGCGTTTCACAGAATCTGCTATATGTAAGAGGACCTTTTTCTGCATGCTTCTGAGTGCACGGGACTAGGCCTGATACGTGTGCTCCTTCAGCTAAACTGAGGACCTCCTTAACCTGTGTGGCATAGGTATCGCCTTACTTTCTGGCTGTGGTTGCTTGGATGTGATTTGCTCCGACAAAAAACTGAACAGTTCTGTCTTCAATACGAAGGAAACCCTGCCATAGATGGAATTACCCGTTGTAGCACACCCTTCCCTCACTTGTGTCCGGTGATATCTTTAAGATGTTGGCCGAGTGACACACAAATTCCAGACTATATCCACTGGCTGTCATCTGTCACAAGCTGTGATTGCACATTCGGACTGAACACTGTTGATTGGTAATCCTGTAATGTCGGAGGAGATACTATTGTGTTTAGCATTTGAACCATGGATGCACCATTTGGCACTTTAGCACAAACAGTGGAAGTGTTTGAAGATTCTCCATCAGAGATTTGACTTCTTTCCCATCCACATTGATTTGCCTAGTTATAATTATGGGGCTGGCTGATTTTCATGGGCAAGAACTGCTCTAGATTGCACCCTCTGATATTGCACAAGATATTATAAAGTCCAGAAAACAGATTGTAATCATTCTCAAGGGCTCTTGACTTAGTTTTATGTAGGACTAGGTCTTCAAGTAAATGAAACCTGATTATTTTTAGTGTCTCAGTAGCCGTAGAGCGGTTAACGAGTCGAGCATTGACAAACTTAGGGAATTGTTACTCATCAAGTGTCTATACATTCAACTGTACTCTTTACACTATTGTCAGCTATTTCCTCAGTGTCCGGTTTTTTGCTGTCACCTTCAAATGGATTTTCTGAGAACCTCAGTCAATACCTTGACGTCTCTGGAAATCCCCTTGATCTGTTGGGTGCTAATCGTAGTAAAATCTCATGCCAAGTATTCGCTCGCTTCAAACTTTCAAAGGATTCTTGCCAACTCTGGTCCACCAAGCATCAAACACCGTAGGACAACATTATTAACAACAAACCAAGGGCTCTGCTCATTTCTTTTACACCTTTACAGCTTCTCTAACTATTCGAGTTTACTTTCCCACAACAACCCCAAAAATTGTCTGTTATCTATAATACGCAATATCAACGACTTGTAAATCTTGCATCTACTGTCATGACTCTTGATGACTTTTCCTAAAATTTATCTGGGAGCAGTTTGACGTAGTCAGTAAATGATTAACAGTTAAGCCGTTGCCATGGCAATCAGTTCTTGTCTATATAATTGTGGTAATTTTTAGGTATTTTTTATTTTAATTCCGCTTTAAAGTAAAACAAAAAGATCGCAAAACTTAATTTTTACAATAAATATGCAAATGGTTTTTTGACAACGCCTTAAAAATTTTTAAAAATCCAAGATGGCCGCTATGAAAATCAACGATGAAAAATTTGTGACGTCATGGCTGAGGTTTAAATTTGGGAAAACATTTTTTAAACTAAGCTTAGTTACTAGTGTAAGTTTAACATCTATACTGTCAAAGGAAAGATAAACCACCAAACTATTTTTTATATGTTTAAAACATCTGTTTAGGATTCCAAAAATGTAATTTTTAGGGAGATTCCTCAAGCCGCATCCTTAAAGATAATTTACAAAACGTGCGAAATGAACGCTAAGCGAGCGGCCATTTTTGCGCCCGCGATTTAATCTGTGACGTCACAACGTCAAATTGCAATCTGTTATCAGCGAAATGCAAGCTTTTTGTGAAGTAAATTAAAAAGAAAAACGTTTTTTTATCCTATTGGATCATATTACGAAAAATGCAAGCAATAAAACAGTTCGAACAAGGCAATAGAGCTGATTCTTTTGATAGTTTGACGTTGTGACGTCAGATGTCAGTGCAATATGGCGGCCCCCATGGTATATATTGGATAATTTTACAAAAACTAAA
>JAOCNB020113350.1:0-11145 GCA_026546465.2 Palythoa caribaeorum | reverse complement strand
AAGTTGTGCAGTACGAAACTAAATAGTAATAAAAATGCAAAGTCAAAACTTCTGTTGATCACATCACGTAGATTTTATAAAAGCTCTGGTTCTTCCATAGAGCACTTTATCGACAGACGTGCAAATCATATAGTATGCATATTCAAAATGGAAGTACGAAGAAATCCAGGTTGTAGACCAAAGATTGTGCTACCAAAACAAACCAATTGGACTGCAGTAGACCAAGAAACACCATATATAGATTGGAATCCTATCGAGTTGGAAAAGATAGCAAAAGAAGATAGTACTAGAAATGGAACTATTCTAGGAAAAATCCATCGCAAAGGTAGGGAAAAGGTTTGTGGATGGAAGGAAGAACTCTATGTAGTACGGTGGAATGATAGCATTTGGTTGTGCACGAAGTGGGGATGGATCGTCTATCTAGTCGGAAATGTTTGAAATAAAATTCTCCATAGAACAAGCAGCAATAGTTGCTAGTCTAGATTTCTTCTTCGAAGGGGTTGTGCGTATGCGACCAAAGCTACATGCAATTGGGGCCATATGTTTCGAAAGATTGTCTAGTGTTTCTAGTTCGTTTTGAAAGAAATAGCCAACTGCAGGAATTCCATCGAATCTTGTTCTGTTTCTAGGGATAGAATATATCTATTTTTCCCTCTATAGTTTTGTGTAGCAAATCTTTTGCATCTATATTCTCCTTCCGAAATGTCTGTATCTTTTGTGCTAGCAGATGGTTTGGGAGCTACAACTTGCTGCATAGATATTGGTTCCAATTTTTCCTCTATTTGTTTGCATTTTTCTGCTTTTTGCGCAATGTCTCGAATTCTCTCTCTGCCTGTTTCTCCTGGAACCGATAGAATTTGGATTGGATTCCAAAAGATTTCTTTCCCGTCTCGATTGTAGAAAGATCTAGTAGACAATATTTCTATTTCTAGAGTGCTAGTTCGTTCTGGTATGGTTGGGTACCAGTAGATTTAAATTCTATTTTTAAAATCTGCTTCCGTTTCAAAGCTGTTTTTGCATTCAAGAAGTATAGAGGAAAGTGCATTTGTAGTCCATACTACTTTTGTCTCACCGTTTTGAAATGCAAGAACAACTCTAGAGATTTCGTTTTGTAGGTGTCTTTTGGTTCGAAAACCTAGAACTGTGCAAGTCTCGCCTGCAAATTCTCGTATGCGATAGGGAGATCTAGATAGTTTATCTACAACAACGTTGTACGTTTGCAGGCTTGCTTGCTTGTACCTTCTATTCTGCAGTACATATTTTTCCTGAGCCTCCATTTCTAATCTTTTTTTTTGTTGTATGGATATATTTTCTTCGATTTGTTCTGCAAGGATTTTTTCCCATTTGGCCCTCCAGGTGTGTGCATTGGTAGATTCTAGTATTTGTTATATTTTTGCTGTCCGATTTTTCGTAGATAGATAAGAAATGGACCTTGCTTCTGCAATTTCTGGAATTTCTTCTATAGACCATTGCGATTTCTCGATTCCTATAGTATGCACTTTTTTCGATCTCCATTCAAACGATATATGTTTGGTCTCTGGAAGATAGAAATATAGCTCTGGTTGGTAAGATCGTATCTTGCAGGGTCTATTGCAAGCTGCAAGGATTGTTTTGGATTCTGAATCTTTTGTATAACATCGAAGTGGAACTATATCTACAGATTGGAAAGAATCTCGATTCGAAATATTGGGCAACAACGGAATCCAAAGTCGGACATTGTCGTTGGTACAACAGATATACCAGCAATTCTGGAAGTCTTTGTGTTTGCATACCAAGCAAGGTAGATTCTTCCAGTAGGTCTATTAGCAATACATAAGCATCTATCGAGATAGGAAGCAAGAATTTGTCATTGTTTTGTTGCAGGCTGTATACAAAATATTCCAGGATTGGAATCCAGCACATCTAGAGCATTTTTTACAAGACGGGCTCTTGTATCTTGGCGCAAGTCTGGAGTTGCGTACAGCGATACTTCAATACGAGTGCATCCTCCTGCTTGTACTTGTGGATGCAGAAATGTTTTTAGTAGTCGTTCGTTTGGACAAGAAACGTAGTCTGCTAGATGGCCACAAATTTTGTCGTACTTCGCCAGCTTCGAAGTTGGAGACAATCTTGTATATTTTTGTACGTATGGTTCTATTGTTTGCAGAAGAAATCCAGGTACAAACGTTGTTGCCAACGCTTTCTTGTGCTGCATAGAATAGTAACTGGTGATAAATCGTCTGCTTGGTCTCTTTCCAGTCTCTAGTTGTGTTGGACTTGTAGATGTTGTACAAGCTTGTTTCTGTGAGTGCCAGCAAAATCTCGGGCGTAGTCGATACAATATAGACCATAGCCAGTTTGTTCGAGTTGTATTTGGAATTCGGGAACAGTTTCCTCTAGAATTTCTATAGGAATACAGGATACATCTACTTTTGCAACGAATACTCCTGCAGCTTCGCAAGAAAACTTGTCTTTCCATCGAAGTAGGACTCGTTTGTTTGTCGTTTTCTCTATTTGTGCGATTGTTTTTCGTATACTACGAGACAGTTCTCCTATTGGTCCTATAGAAGTATTCTGGATATTGCAATGTATATAGCCAAACTTCCCTTTCCATACGTCTCGAATACATTCGGAAATTCTAGAGACAATTTGTTTCTCAGATCCATAGATGCCTTGTGTGCATCTATATTTTTCCCGATATTGGAAACTAGTCTGTGCTGCGACGGTAGCCGAATACATATATATCGTCGACGAATATAGAAAGACCTTCCAGTTGTTGTAGATTGGTCGATCCTAGGTTGTCGATAGTATAGTCCACTTGAGATATATCTGGTATTAGATTGGATTCGTAGGCATTTACCAGCAATATATGTTGTGCTAGTTTCTTCTGTGTGCGAATTCCCATGTTTGCAAAAGTTTGCTGTACGGCAAGTGTTCTATTTTTTTCCATGTTTTTGCAATTGTAGTTGCGAATATATTTGGTTGTTATTTGAGAAAAGAGAGTGCAATTTGTAGTTGCAAATATTTTTGGATGGCATTTTTTAAAAGAAAGTAAAATTGTATTGAATTTGGGAAAAAAAGAACAATATAGGAAGCATACAAGATGGTTTGGTTGCCAAAATAATCTGGCTGCCGCGCAAAAAATGCGCTATAGTAACTTCATCCTGTAGGTTTTTAGCTAGAGGTGATATTATAATTTTATGAAGCAGGTGGATTTATGGCAGATGGTATTATTTTGAAAAGGTTACTAATCTACATAAAACGGTTCAGAAAGCCTATATCATATAGTTATCCATCTAGTATAGATTTTGAGCGGTATTATGTTTTGGTGGTATCATTCAAGTGGTATTATAGCTTTTTGAGTGGTATTATAGGTCATCTAAGTAGTATAATCGGAGTCAAAGCGAAGCGTAATGAGGCCCGAATCCAAGGAAGCTGAGGGTCGAGCGGTATCATTTCGACTCCGATTATACTACTTCTAGCATTACTTTGAGGTCTACTTTTATGAAAAAAGGTTTTGCGAATTATTCCGATATCTTCGAATCAATAGCAAATCTAATTGAATCGGCTCCAGTGAAAGTTTACTAAGTTACAAGAAACGACTTAGTCCAACGTCATAGTCCAGTTCACAGTTCCTTAGAAACAAAATAAACTTAGCTCTGCTCATGCTCACTTCCAGGCCACCTGCAAGCCAAAAGCAACCTGGTATAACCGGTTCATTCGCGTGACTAATTTTCATTTCCAACTCTATAGTTATATGATATCTTCGAATCAATATTAAATCCGTTAAAAAATGAAAAATCTACTCAGTTTAAAGAAACGGTTTAATCCGAACTCTATTGTCCAATTCACATTTTCTCGGAAACAAATCAAAAGTCAACATTATTTATAAGAAACTCTGTTGAGTGTAGTTCATGCTTGATCCCCGCGCGAATCCTATGACGAACCAAAAGCAATCCGGTTTAACCGGTTTTCTCTTGTGAATTGTTTTAAGTCCGGTATTCTACAACTAACAATGATTTTATTCTCATAATCGCATAATATTTACAACAGACTGATTTTTAATGGTAAATTTTGCAAGATAAATTCAAAAGATCACGATGTCTTGCCGCTGAAAAACAGGCTTCACTACGAGATAATTGCTCGATTGATGTGGCTGGGATATTTACTGTAAAGAGATGAGTGTCGAGGAATAAGCAGCGATGACTAGAAAGACAGAGTATAGCTTCGCGTGAGTTCTGTGTTGTATTGTTCCTTGCCTTTCATAAGTTATAAAAGTCCTAAATGTTCATTAAGCTTGCTGGTTAATATCCTTTAGTATATATACCGTCTTGGTAACAATTACTCATATGAGTTATAAGTAATTGATGTGAGGAAATCATTAAATGTGAGTTAGGATGACCGAGTAGCAACGCTTGTGCCTCTCTTCTCTACCCAGGATCGAATCCTTGAATTGCATGGGGCTGACTTTTGTTAATCTCAATCTGACTCCGAAGGTTTTTCTTTGGAAACCATTGGTTTCCTACCTTAGCAAAGTAGGCACGCAACTCACTCCATCTAGCTGTGAGATGTTCTGCGTTCTAAGGCCGCGCAATAGCCGTAGTAAAGCGTTTGAGAGTTGTGTAAGTGTCTATAACCCTTCAGTGTAGTGCGCCTTTACGTAAATGCTTGTGGTACGAACTAGTTTGGGCTCCTTAATCGTAACTCAGTCTGTGAACTCAAAGAGGGCGATCGGCAAGCCCGATTTGTTTATTAAAATTTATCCAGTCCGAGACAGCAGACAAGTCAGTTGCGACCGAAACAAAGTGGACGGGAGGAAGTGATCGTTTTGAGGCAGTTACTGATCAATGTATGTTAATAAAAAAAGGAAGCACAAGAGTAACATTTTTAGTACAATTTATCCAAGCTATATATTGATACCAAACAAAGTTTTTTTTTCTGGGAAATGTAGCTGTAAATCATGGAATAACGCATGATTTAGTGTATAAATTATAAAGTTGGTTTTCTAGGTTTATATTCGTCTAGTTGAATTGTTTACTTTCGCTAGCTTTTACTCGAAATTTAGTGACTTTGTGGCAAAAAACGAAACTGTAAATCAATTATCAGGCAAAAACTCTTAACTTATTGTTTTGTAAGTAAAGTACAGACGCATAAAGTAAGGTTTACATTAATTTATGTAAACGATTAACGTCTGTGGTTTCTAAAAAGTCGACAATAGTATAGGATTGCCTGCTGGCAAAACTTTCTCTTGAATAAATCATTCAGAAAGCTAAATTAATGTTAACCAATCCGATAGTACTTGTACCTTTATCTGCTCAATCAATATGCAAATTGGTTTCGAGAAAAGCCTCAGATGAATCAGTTGCAAATTCTGTGGTCATATTCGAACAACTTGCTATAAACAATGCCTTGTAAATGGTTAATTTTGAAATGCATCCGCTGCTCTTTTACTTCGCTGTGAATTTTGAGCTGCTGTGAATCCCAAGCGAAAGCAAGTTAAATAGAGTAAGTCCACCATATACCAAAATTCGCTAACAGTGTTAATCTAATTTTGAAAGTGCCGTATGACGGTGAAACACCCTTGTTGTGTAGCAAACATAAAGCAGAAAGGGTGGCCGGCAAGGTTAAAACAAATGTTTTATTACAAATCGTTGCGTTTTGAAAATGCGTCCATCGTTTTGACAAATACACTTTTTCTATAGAACCTTTTTTATAAGAACGTCAGGCTGAAAATCGACCAAAATTTAAGAACATGGTAAGTACACACCCGAGGATGAAGAATGGCCAAGAACTCAGTTTATGTTGTTACATCAAGGCACAAAATCATGGAGTCGGAAAATAGTCGACAATGAAACATTGTTTGCAGCTTGAGTAAAATACTTGGAATACATTTTTACAGGAGCAATTTGCAGGACTTATAAGTTCTCTTTTTCACTATCTACTTGTATGTCAAATATCGAAGCTCGTAGCTTCTTAGATACACATACAGTGTCGTTCTTCTTATAAAGGTGTTCTTTATATAAAAAACATGTATCGAAAATACTTATGATTACACTAAGAACATTTGAGGTTAAACTCCCCTAAATATTTAAAAACATCCAGCCTCGGCCCAAAAATAATATATAAAAGAGTGTAGTTAATGAACCTAAAAACTTCAGGTAACTCTAAAGCCGCAGTGACTAGATATAGGCAGAGCGACTTTGTATATCATCCAAAAACTTTACATGGAAGTGGCATTGCACAATACTGTAAATTTTAGATTTTATTATTTTCATCATTTTAATGAAAATAAGCAACTCAATAAACTTTAGCATTTATTTTAATTATACCATATATTTTAGTTTTGTAATATATCTAAAAGTGTAATTATTCAACTTCGTAATTATTTTATTTTATGCAAAGCCCCACAAGCTACTAGCTTTAACTACTGTCGTGTTGAAATAAAGGGTTATGGTATCGTATCGGTAATATAAAATGTTAGGCTTCAAACTGAATTGGGTCAAAAACAGCTTAAGACTGCATGTGGGCAACACAGTAAATTCGATAAATCGTGGCAACCGAATTTGAAGAGAACTGACTGACTGCACATACTATTTTTAAGAAAAACTCGTTACTGTACGTTCAGAAAGCTATTTTGACATGTCAACTTAAAACGATGTTGCTGAACTAAAAAATATTACTGAACATTTTAAACTAAGCCGATTGTTATTGCTATAAAAGTAATTTATGTGAATGCCAAATTTGGCGGCTGCTTTTATAACTAAGACAATGCGGACGAATACATTTGGACGTTCCTTAATTTAAAACCCTTTCCAGGAATCAAGTCATGTTTTAATCTTGTATGATTTATTGTAAATGGGTCGACTAAGAAGACAAAATTGTAAAATCTCAGAAATGAGTTACAAAATGAAAACGAAAACACTACCATGATAGCCAAAATAAAGATATAATATTTTCCACGAACAAATCTATACATAACAATAAACAACTTGACAATTTTGTTTAGGAAGGAGTACAAAAACATTTCTTGTAATATCTCGACAACAAACAACACTTTCGATTCAAACTTTTCCTTTTTTAACAGCTCCTACGCTGGGCTTTGTTACGAGCAGATAAAACGAAAAATGGACGACTCAAGTCGCCCAAGGGCATATTCTGGTACTATCGATCGATGAAATAACTATATGAAAATAGCTTTGTTGTGTGAGCTGTTTATTATAAACAAACGTATTCTTTGATTGCTAAATATTAAAATTTTAATTAAAATAGGATTTATGGAGATAAAAATTTTCTCATTTTTGTGTTATGTACGTTGCCATAGTTTGTTGCACAAATCTAAAACTGCCTCCCTGCCCCCAATGTATATGATACCCTCTACGCAGTTAGCTTTGATTCAACGAGTAAATACCATTAAAAATTTTATAGTATTACATGCAAATTACACTAACAAAAACGGGGTGCAAGAGGCCGGGATTTTAAAGAAGAAAAAGCCAGAATCTAAGTCTTACACTGAACTATGAAAAAATATATTTTTATTTTATTTTCTTATTCTTTATACAAAACAACTCTGCCAAAAGTTAATTACACGGTTGAATTTGTAAAAGTGCAGTCGGGCCTTATTTTATAACCCAAGTGATTCTGTAATTAATTTCCTGCTCTCCCAACGGGTTTTGCAGGATTGAAAAGTTAAACTACGACCGTACTAATTTCAGTTTGGTATAATTAAGAAAAATCTTTAACGGTTAATGAATAGAACGCATTTCCTATTGCATTGATGGCCGAACCAAGTTTTGAAGCCAGCTTTGATACCTGAAAATTTGCTGTTGTACGTTTCATTATGCTTATCATAGCCGGAAGGCATTTTAAAAATTAATTTCTACTATATAAGATCACAAATTTATCTTAATCCTTTCTGCAAATAGACTCAGGAGAGTGTTCTGTGGGCAAATATAAAAACTGCTTATGTATCATAATCGATACAATCATCTCATCATTCTCATCGGTTTCATTATGTCATCATCGCAATTCTTATGATTTTTATCATACCTGATCATCATCTTGAAGTCATCATCATCATCACCACCGTCAATTTCATGGTCAATGATGTTGTTGTTGTTGTCACACTATCACTTCATATATCATGAATCTGACAAAATCTTTTGTTTCTAGCTCAGAAGAATTAAAAAGAAAACATCATGGTTAATTTATACACTACACATTTTCAACTTAATCCTATAATATTTTAAAACAGCTTTCTGTTGAGAAAAACTCAAACCTACTTCAATCTCAATCTAGATTTCCTATAGCAGTATTTTAAACCGAGTAAAATGTGAAATATATTGTATTATACAGTGCCCGTTGAACATCCTCATATAAACCATCACCATCATTTCAATTAAGAAATAATTGCGGGCGAGCAAAAGCGAGCCGGCAGATTAATCTGGAGTTTGGTGGTCAGCGGCACTTTCTTAAAGCGTACAGCACTGTAGCTGACTTCAAGCAAAATGTGGGCACATTCTTGGCATTCCTTTGTTCTTCCAACTGGAAGGAATGGTATGTAAGTAACGGCGGAGCAAAGGCCCTGGTGTTGAGTTCAAGGTCCGTGGCATGGGTCATGTGCATTTTCACGTGAATAACAAAATTGATGTAATTTTCCGAAACACATGTCACGTCCAGCGTTTACTCCAACAAGCAACGACGAACGGCAGAACGGAGAGGCTAAACTGCAAATTTTCGGTATTATAAAGATATAAGTGATTTGAAACGTTTATGATCCACAAAATTAAACGCTTTTTTCCAGTTCTCTCAAGTAATCTTATGTTCTTAGACTTACGCAGACTTAAGTGCGTACTTTGTCTTCTGAAAGCTTCCATAAGCTTAAATTTAAAGTCAACGCAGTTTGGTTTCCTCGAGAAGTCGACCCAAGTTTGGTCGCACAAGAACGGCTCATGCACTACAAATGAAAACTACACAGTACCAAAATGAATCAGAGCTATCATGGTTGCTATCAGAGTCTCGCTTGAGCATCACGAGCTGAATATTTACAAAAGTGTTATATTGATTTATAACTAAAGCAATATGTATTTTAAATGGCCAATACAAAATCCAACATAAACAAGAAAAGTAAATTTACTTAATCCATCGACTAGTAGTTTTTAACAGTTCTGTTTCATTATTGTTGACCTTGTACAATGTTTCTGTCATTTACTATATTTGTTACTGTTTTGACTTATGTAAGTATTTGCGTTTATTTTCAATAAAAATTTCATCCATTTAGACTGCGTCTCTTTGCGTCAACGTCATTTGGACATTCAGTTAGGTTTTGCAATTGGTTCTCGTCCTCCCTCCAAGAGTGCCGTTAGTTTTCCCATCTCCCTCTAAGACCTACATTTCTAAATTCCCATTCCATTAGCCACTTGACGCAAAACTACTCTCCGCATCTTCTACCTCTAAAATTACTTGTTTATTTCTATTTCGACCTGCTTTCCTCTATTGACAGCAGTCCTAACAGCAACACTGACACTAACAATAAAACAATGTCAATAATAATAATAACAACAATAATAACAAGAATAGTATTATTAACGACAACAATTAACCGATAAATATATCAACAGTGACAACCCACAGACCCCCGCTTCTTTCACGCTATCCTCAATGTCTGTTCCCTCTCCCAACAGACAACCGCCCGCACTTCCTAACTATTGGTTACTGCTAGTATAGTTTGCATTAATTAGCTGTAAACAACGTTTAAGAGTATTCACGGAGTATAGCATAAAAGGTACAGGTTAGTTCCATGAACCGAATATCCTGATGCTTAATTCTTATATATTAATATGAATCATTTAGCAGTATTAGCAAGAGAAAATTAACATAACATTGGAAAATAAATAGCGAGCAGTCATATGTGAAAAACCGCATTGTTTTCCACATGCAAATCTAGTTATCCGGTTCGCTTTCGTTATATTTAATAAACTACAATATACACCCAGCATATCAGTGAGACACCACTCAGTTCGGTTCGATACAGATAAAATGCATGCGCATGCAATCTTTTTAGTGCTGTTAGCCATCGTGGTGTTGTGCTTCACTTTTCCTCTCAAAAATACCCATCAACAAGAAAAAGGTTAGTCAAAAGATTTCACTTTTGATTTGATTACATGCAACTGAAATATGTCCGTCTTTAACTTGTACAAAGTTGCTATCGCGTCCCTGATATACAGTACAGTGTTGGTATACTAAAACCTGACTGAGAGAACGAAGCCGGATTATATACAAAGTTGAGAAACAACTCTCAGTGACACACCAAAAATTTTAATATAACGAGAGATATACAATTTGATTAGTTTTTCTAAGCTGATAAAGTATCTTGAGGAATTTCAACTAGTTGTGAACAACATTTATAATTAGGTCTTCTACTGAAATTAATCTTAACACTAAGCCAAAAAACTAAAACAAATTTGGTTGTATGATGCTCAACACTGATTAGATTTTATGTTCCAGTAAGGCCCCCACTGCATCTTTTAATTTTAGGACAATTACTTTCTTTCTTTTTTTACTTTATGTTCAGATATATTTTAAAACCGAGCTAAGATCAAGCATTGATTCAGTGCTTCATTGACTCTAAAGGAATATTGGCTCCGTGTCTGGAAGAGTGGCTATCTTTTATTCAAAATCATGAACTTTTTGCATGAACGAAAATTAAAGTTAGGTTTCCTAACAGGGAAAAATGAAAATGAGGTGACACTGTTTTTTTAAAAAATATCCGAGCACCAAACAATTTTTAATGTTTCTTGATCAATATGTTGATAATTAGTTCACTAATCTGTGTGTTTGATGTCTTTACAGATGAACCGGATCAAGATTATTCTCTCTCAGTCAGCGATAACACGTTAAAAGAGAATTTACAACCCATTCCAGCTTTACACCGTCAGTCAACAGAAAATGACAAGAAAAGCAGTAACAATCCTTGCCGCCCCTGGCTTGGCGGCGGCGTCAATTGTTTCAACTCAGACAACACGCGACAAGAGGACAACATCGCTAAGTAAAAGAATTGACCACTGACACGTGACCAACAATTGATTAAAAGAAAAGATATATAATCACTGTAGAATGTAGAAAAAGATTCACACCAAGAGAAGGATTCTTAAACTGAAAACGTAATTA
>JAOCNB020113349.1:0-19044 GCA_026546465.2 Palythoa caribaeorum | reverse complement strand
TATCGCTGTCGTTAATCATTATCGTTATCGCTATCGTTAATAATATCGTTATCGCTATCGTTAATATTATCGTTATCCTTATCCCTATTGTTAATAATATCGTTATCGCTATCGTTAATATTATCGTTATCCTTATCACCCTCGTCAATAATATCGTTATCGCTATCGTTAATATTATCGTTATCGCTATCATTAATATTAACGTTATCGCTATCGCTGTCGTTAATCATTATCGTTATCGCTATCGTTAATAATATCGTTATCGCTATCGTTAATATTATCGTTATCGCTATCGTTAATATTATCGTTATCCTTATCGCTATCGTTAATAATATCGTTATCGCTATGGCTAATATTAACGTTATCGCTATCGCTGTCATTAATCATTATCGCTATCGTTATCAGTTATTATGACGATATCGTTATCGCTATTTCTATCGTTATCAATATCATTATTGTTATCGCGCGCAATCATTATCATAATTATGGCGATATCGTTATCGCTATTTATCAAATATTCAACTTCGAATATTGATTTTCTAGCGTTCTGATTGGTTCACTCAATCTCAGTTATCGGCTCATATAGCGAATGACCTTATATGGAAAATGTTTTTGAAAACTTTGTGGAGGAGGCGAAGCTGAGAATTTTCAAGTATTGAAGGTTTCAAAAAGCTCATTAAATTTAATAAAACAATTATTTCATTCGCGCTTGTTGGATATGAGATGATTTATAGCCAACTCGACGCTTCGCACCTCGTTGGCTATTTACCATCTCATATCCAACGCGCGCTCCTGGAATAATTGTTAAATATAACCTACTGGTTACAGGAATAATTTTAGCATTATCATTATTGTTATCGGTACCGTTATCGTTGTCACTATCATTAACGCTATCGTTATCTCTAACACTGTTATATCGTTATTTAAAACATTCTCTTCACATTGTATCAGTGTTCAAAAACGTCAGTGTTGTTTCGTTTTTATTTTTACCGTTTCCAGGTTTTGGTTTCATCTCTCCCATAACAAGAGGTGGACAAATTTGTTTCATCCCTTATGCCTTGCTGGGCATCCCGTTGAACATCCTAATCTTCAACACACTCTTGGAACGAACTGTCTTGTGGATAAGCGATTTGCTAACTTGGGGACGAAAACTTCTTGCAAAGAAAGAATGCAAACCGGACCCTAAACTCGAATCGTGCAAAAATCACTTTAATGCAGAACTGTCTTCAGTTTACATTGGCTGTGTGTCATTTAGCGCCCTTGCAGTATTTATTTTACTCATATCAATATTGTTCATGTATATCGAAGATTGGAATTATTTTGAGGCTGTGTATTTCTGCGTGGTTGCGTTCACAACTGTCGGCTTTGGAGACTTCGTTCCCAGCTCCTCTCACTCGGAACACGGTAAAAATCTGTCCTCCGAGTACAAGGTTGGAAACTGGATTCTAATCGTGGTTGGCCTCATATTCATGTATCCTGCTCTCGCCATCGCTGCCAGCCTGTACAAAGAGTTAATCACGTGTCTGATGAGAAAGTGTTTCTCGCGAAGTCACAAGAGACAAGTCGCCCCACAAACAAGAATAGATCAGGCGACACCAAACAGCCTCTCGGAGAACTACCTAATTGATGATTTAGAAAGTGTAACGGAGAACGCATTAAGAGGTTCAACAGTTGGTTTGCGTTCACCTCGCCGCGCATCTCGCTGCTCTGTCATTCAGCTTGGGACAGTTTCAACCGTAGAGGAGTCGCTTATGAAAAGCAGGGTTTCTTTGAGAGACTATACTCAATCCGGCGACAAGAAAAGTGAGCTTGATAATTTAATAGCATTAGAAGCGAGACTAACGAAAGAGTATCAGGAAGCATTAGAAAGCCTTCAGAAGAGGAAATTTAATCTAATGGTTGAAAACGAGGCACCAATCAACTTGCTAACACAAACAGCCTCGCCTGCTGAATCGGGCATATTTTTGAAAGTCAACTCGCATAATTCACAACAATCAAATTACAGATACATGCCTAATTCGCACCATTCCTTTGTTTCTTCCTAAAAGCCTCCGTTATGGTTTTTTAATTACATACATTGTAAGATGAGAAAGCAAATATTTGTCAAGATATTTGTCAAGGAAAATTTTCTTCGAGCGCAAATACAATTAATGCAAGGTAATCCAGGTGCCCCGCCCCACGGAACACTTGAAGCAAGGATTGTCCCCCGTAAAACATTTTAATGCATTTTACCAAATTATGCTCTTTTTATCACGGCGGTGTGGTTGGCGCTGTGGTTTGATCTCTGCCTTCTAACCACATGGTCCCGTATTCAAACTCCGGCTCAGCCGAATGTTGAACATTTGTGTGACCTTCTTTTCCGCCAAAGTTGACTCAGCTTTCCATCCCCCCGAGGTCGGTAAAATGAGTACCAGCTTTTGCTGGGGGCTAACCTGCGATGGATTAGTGTCCTGTCCAGGGGGAGTCAATGACTGTCATCTGCTTAACACTACAGAAACTGGAGATAAGCACCGGCTCCAATGGACCACTTAGGCTCGTAGAAGGATTTAATTAGCGTAGCGCTTTTTATCAGTTATATTTAACTGTTGTCCAGTCATCACAATTTCGTATTAATTTGTTTTCAACATGTTTTGCAAAAAAAAAATCAACGCGGTTATTCGACTGAACTGAATGAACTATTCGTTTATGGATCCACCACAGATTTGACTGCACATGTAAATACTCTGCGAGCTCATATCCCCATGTAAAACGGGACCTCTACGAACAGCCGCTCGATCCTTTGAAGTCGCCGCCGTTCAAAATCATGGACGTTCCAATCTGGTTTGAAGCGGGGCTTTGTAGCCACGTACATTAATTAACCGCTGCTTGTTGCCATACGATCTTTTTATCCGCCGACTTTTGCAGCAACTGCAATACTAGCAAAAACGGGGTCATGTAAGTGAATTGTTTGAGAAATCCTTCAACGAATCTGTTGATAGGACGATTACATGACTTTTGAAGGATGAATAGTTTATTTGTGCCCCGAGTAGCATTATTTGCGCCAGAGTGCAGCGAGGGAACAAATAAACTATATGCCTGACAAAAGTCATGTACTTATCATTATCATCACTACACAAGACCAAATCGTCCAAAAAAATTGAAAGTCAAATTCCAAAAACCTGATATGTCGTTAAAAAAACCTAATTAAATTTGCGTTATCTAAAGACAAAAGCAACAGCAAGCGTGCTGAAAAGAACCAGTCCCTCCAGAATCTGGCACTAAAATAGTACCACGGTCGAACGAGACAGCATAACGCCTCCGCAGCCAATCAGAATGAGGGTGTCAAATGCAATTGAAGCCCGCAAGTTTACCATTTTGCCCCGCGTAAAGGAACGATTTGGAGAGGGCATTTGGCCGCGCGTAGTAATGATATAATTAAGCCTCATCAAAGTTTAAAAAATAAGAAAAAGAAAAGGAAAACAAAACGAAACGAAATGAAAAAAGTTAACAAAAAAAAATAAACGAAAAAAAATTCGGCACAGTTCGCAGGAATAACGTCACGGAATGGAATGGTATGGTGTCACGGAAACGATCGCGCATGCTCGACAGAAAACCCGAGCGGCTGTTCGCAAAGGTCTTTAAATCTCTTCCCTCTCGTTTTACGTGTGGATATCAGAGATCTCTGCTCGCAAGGTAACATGTAAACTACATCATGTGCCTCTGTCACACTTCCAGAAGTTGGATTGAAAACGAGGCTGGACAGCCATAACATACAAAGGATGGCGTCCTGTATGAATACCGACTGAAAAACTTGTGGGAATACCGACCCTTCTTATTCCAACTTGATAAAATATGTACCAACTGCAACTAGTGATCTGGATTTTCCTGAATAAATCAGCAAACGAGGAAGGCACAGCCTCGTTTTCAATCCAAGATGGCGGAAGCGTGACAAGGTGACAAAGCCATAGTTTATTTATATAATTGTGCTATAAGAAATATTCGGCAGTCTTCACAAATGCAATCCAAAGTAGGAAATGTAGGTAATTAAATAAGAGACTAAGAAAAAGGAAATCACATGTTAGTCTCTTAAAATAAATAACCTACACTAATTCTATTTGTCCATAATACCTGAAGAAGACAAGTTTGGCTTGTCCAAATATTGTATTATTTTAAATATATTTTCTACAACGTACTGGATTTGTCTGGTCAATTTGTATTTAATAAATATATATATAGACACGCAGCCATGGAAATATTAATGTTTCAGCTAAAAAATAAGTTGTATTTATATTGCGAAAACTTTGTATTGAGACCTGTGTTGTTAACATTTTTAATTTTTTTGCTTTTTAAGGATATTTATCCTGAGGGGTTAGCCCGTTTGGTTGCGGATTTTGCCGGATCGATCAATATAAATTAAATGTAAAAGTTTGAAAACTCCTGTTTTGGCAACGGATCATAGAAAACACATAATGTACGAGTATAGAAGTACTTGACACGAATGATTGAATTATTAATTTAAAAAAGAACGAAATGTAAGAACAGTGACAAATCCAGTATATAATAAAACTAATAATCAGACTATTCACTTACCTGCCCAAAACTGTTGTTTGTGATTTTTGGATAACTAGAGCATAAATCAGTTGAAGGCAGACCCGTACGCAGAGGGGGTACCTTGGGTGCCTACTTACCCCCCTCCCCCATAGGATTGAGCAAACGTTTTGGTATTAAAAATCATTGTAGGAGAACCCGTATGTAACTTTTTGTTTCATTGGATCCAGGGGACCAAGTCAGTTAAATAAGCAAGATTAAAATATATAATAAAAACTGACAAACAACGAAAGTTACCTTTTATTATGTAAATTTATATCCTGATGAGGTAACTGTAGTGACCAGTGAAATATAGTTACAAAAATTTAACCTTCGTTGTTTGTCAGCCTTTCTCTTATATATTTTAGCTTTTGTATTAGCTTTCATAAAAATTTTGAAATCTTAAGTGGAAGTTCGAGAGAGAAGCCTGAGAGAAAATACCAGATACAGCCACAGCTAGCTCTCTCTTGTATAATTCTTAGTGACAACAGGTGAAAACCATAACCGATCCACGTCAAGAAACGAAATCACCATCACAAAAGCAGCAAATTGCCGCAAAAAATGACATAGTTTTAAATTACTGTAAACTCTCTGATACTTTTGCCAACCGAGATCAAAACGCAGAGGGTACATGTGTTTTTATACAACCTGAATTTTTAAGTTTCACAGGGAGCGTGCCCCGTCACACCCCGGTCGCTCGCATCCCTCTGCAAAAATTCCTGCGTATACAGGCCTGGAAGGTTTGTGTAAAATTAAAGATTTTTTTAAAAAGTTTATTATAAAATATGTGAATAATTAAATAAATAATCACTGTTCTTACGTGTGTAGTAAAGTGTAAAAATGTGTTACTTTGACTTTTTACCTTCTGTGCTTGAAATAAGACTGAAAAACAATCTCGTTCCTTTCATGCGAGCAGGACTGCCGCTTCTTGTTGCGCGAAGTTCAGTCCTCCCTCGGTTTCGCACGCTCTCTACTCCAACCGCGCTCGCCGAATGGGAGACTGGGAAGAGGAAACTTCAACATATCCAAAACTCAGCTGCTTGACTTTTGACACGTACACGCAAATATGAACACATTACACTCATCCTGAGAGAATTGCACTGACTGCCTGTTCTTGAATTTATTCGTTTTAAAATTTTACTTATGACTTATAAAATGTTTAAACCATCTAGTGCCAACCTACTTGAGTGACATGTTAACAGCTTATAAGCCAACAAGAATTATACGCTCATCCAACAAAGGGCAGCTAGTTCAACCCCGTTTTCAGTTGAAAACCTATGGAGAGAGGGCATTTTCAATGGACCGAAACTTTGGAATGCTCTCCCAATAAAGATCAATTTGATCCAACTGAACGCGTTTTGAAAAAAAGGTTAATAAGACATAACACAGACCTTCAAACTCGTACCGGTGATAAAGAGCCATCTCATGCATTTCTGAATATAATGGTGCGCTATCATAGGCTGGCGAGCGGTTAATGTGTGCTTTTCAACCTAGAGATGAGAGTTCGAGCCCCGGCTAGGCCAGTGTGTTGTGTTCTGGTACGAGACACTTTATCCAACTTCAGTTCCAGCTGATTCAGCTGTACATATAAATGAGATTGAACCCTGAACAGACCACTGTGTTGTGTCCTTGAGCAAGACACTTTACCTAACTTGTTCTAGTTGACTCGGCTGTGTCAATGAGAGGCCTTCTTCTCCTGGGAGCTAAAGGCCCATTTTCACTTCATTCGCAATTTGCAAATTGCACGCGATTCTTTGTTTTAAATTCGCATGCATGCGAACGTTCGGAAATCGAAAATCGCATGCAATTTGCGCATAATTTGCGAATAAAGTGGAAATGCGCTATGACCTGGGCCAACCTACGATGGCTTTGTGCCAGTCAAGGGAGATCGAGTTCAAGAAGCCTTAGATAAGTAGCGGCACAAGTGAGTGAGCCTTTTTGCTTGCAAATAGACTGAGCTTTAGTTTAGATTTCGGAGTGGGTTCGTATAGCAAATACAAAAAGACGTACATTTTGCACGCTTGAAATAATGTCGAAAATAATTTAACATCCTTTACAATTTGGTTAATCAAATCAGATTGAAATTGTGTGAAATTGCTGCGTGGCAGGAACATGAATTCCCACCTGTATTTTAAACTTAGTTTCACTGTAGAACTCTTAACTGATTTTACTAAACCAGAACGAAAGACGATAACAGAGTAGCATCGTAATGTCATGGACCGAGCGCGAGCTGGTCAAAAGCCAGTGGCCATTTCTGAACTACGCTCCAGTCCCCACAAACAAAATCATGAAGTCGAGGCTACTAAACATGTCAGAAATTAGAACTTGGTGTCGACTTGAGTGCTTTGTTTTTGAGCAAGAGAGCATAATCCGGACTCACCCAACACAGTGTTAAAAAGTTTAATTCATGTTTTCCTGTTTACAACCTTATTAATAGACTGATTGATGTAATTTTGTGATTTTAAAATAATTTTTTTTTGCTTTGGACAACCTGAACAGTGTTTTATACGGCCTAAATTTTAAACTTTAATCGTTAAATTGATGAACAATTTAATAGGCAATCGTCAATGGTATAACCATCACAGCGGTAAAGAACGATTTTTATTGAAACACTGATTTCCCCGCGCATCGTCTACGCCATACCCCCACTGAGACCTGTCCTTTTACTGGAATGATAAGTAATTTTGTCGACAAATGATTGAATTAAAGTAATTACTGGTAATTACCGGCCGGTAATGGGACTTTCGACGGCATCACCTTATAAATATAACACATCCTCAAAGAAATTGCTTTTTTAATTGTTGTTTAATCAATTCATTTTAAAAACGTCAAGCAGCTTTCGAACAACCCATGCAGCCAGCACAAAATTCTACAAGGTGAATCATCTTTTCCCCTGGCCCCTCCTCGTCCCGTTTCTCGCGTTCTTCCCACCCCCTCCCCCTCCATCAGAGGGACAAGTGAACGAGTGGGAACGAGGCTGGTAAATGGCTGAGGCAGTTCCCGGATGTGATTGCGGCGTCGCAGATCAGAGCTGTACATGTGGAGCGGCTTGGTGAAACAGAAAGTGGTCGAAGAAGAGTTCCTAAAAGTCGACAATGTCTACATATGGGTCTGGATCGTACTATTCCAGTGCCAGAGGGAGTTATGATGACCGACGGTATCAAGAAAGGAACGAAACTCGTTCACGGTTTAGCGATAGTTATCGCGACAGCGATGTCGGAGGGAGACGTCAAAGTCGGTTTTCTCCCGTGAGTTTTTAACTTTTATTGGCCCGACAAAACTTCTTTCTTTCCATTATCACTCGCTATAAATGCCTCTATTTTTGTATTATTGATGATGTAGCTCGTTACAATAAGGTTTTTGAGAAGAAGGCTTGAAATCGTTTTGTTAATTTGCATCAGTTTGATATTGTTAGCCAACGAAATGGATGGTCGCGAGGCATCACATGAGGTCAAATATTATCATGTCTTGCTATTCTCTTTTTCCTTTTTCAACAACCTCATCTGCAAGGAGGATCTATTTGTGGGAGCTGGTCAAGTTACTTGCATTTGGTATTTTCTTCATAAATTTATTTCAGTGTTTCGTTTCCCTCGTGGCGCCAGAGCTATGACGGAAACGCTGGAAAGAGCCCGGATGGATAGTCCTCGTGTCGTTTACAACTTCCCTTTGACTTTATCGTAAATCTAGTCTTTAAACGGCGAATTTTAGTAATTTGGAGCATGCTGAAAAAATGGAAAAAGAAATAGTTGTCGTCTTTGTTTTTCCTATTTGCCGTTTTATCGCTAAAGCGAGCGGACTTGAACGAATCTTTCATTCCACCAACCTCTGTTTCTGTCATACTTCTAAAAATTAACCAGGCAGGATTTAAATTCCAGTATTATCTTTAAGTGTAAATTTGAAAATCTGTGGTTGTTTTGCAGGAATTGGGTAAAAGGTATAGTGGTAATAAAATGATATATGTTCTTTGCTAAAAACATGACAGGTCTTAATACAACTCTTCTATTTCTGCAACAAATAATATTTGTTGATTACTTTAGCACTCAACAGATGTGGATTGATTATCATCGGAAGGATGAAAATATATGACATTGTTGTCACCGATCATCATGCCAAAATTCAGTTAAATTTATAAAACGTCTGAGAAACCAACGTCTGCAGCAGATCAGATGGCCACATATTCTACATCTAAGAGCTGTGAAATTGCCTCCTTTCTGAGACTGAAGCTGCAACACGTTGTGAGAAAACAAAAATCCATATTTTTTTAACTTGGCACCACTTTTATAACAAATTTAATGTTATCAACACACCATTGTCTCACTATGATATTCTGATTATCCACAGTGAATATTGCTTCAAGTTCTTATTTCAAAATTTAAATCATGATAATTTTGAGCAAACTGGTAAAGCCTTGTCAGTGATTATCCTTTATCTTCCCAAGACTGATAATGAAGTCTTTTGCATATTTGAATAATTGCTGGATTACAGGAAGTTTAATATTGTTTCTTGCACATTTGTTGCAATCCTTTCTTTATTCTTAATTTATTTACAGTCTATAACAAATTCAAATACAAGCAATAACAAATTGAAACTGTGATGCTAATGTTTGCAACAACAGCAAAGTTCTTGTCCCTATTCTTTTTAATACAATTGAGTATTGTCATTCAAAAGGGAAGACAGTCCAAAAGGAAACCGCATAACTTATGACGTCCTTGTGACAAGAGTTAATTGCATTCTTCTGTCTTGCTGAGAATCGCAGAGACTTTAAAAGACAAAAATCAGTGATCAGGTTCTTGAAGAGTTATGTAGAGCCTGTAATGTGAAATGGGATGAAATTTCACAAGGCTTAATGTTAACTTTTATGACTCTACTGACCAACAACCTTGAAAGAGCTAAAAGTTTGTGCCAAAGCACACTTAACACCATTTATCAAACAACTTGCCATGTGTTAAAAATATATCAAGTCATTTGCCATTACATTGTATGAATTGAAATCTTTCTCATTAAATTATATAATATCTTCAGACAAGTCACATTTATTGTTTTAGCAGGTGCAGCACAGAATTGCCCTCAGGGTACTAAACACTGTTGAAGTTACTGCTTCCTATATGTAGCACTAGTAGAATACATGCCCAAAAGCTAAGCACGAAGCTGGTTCTTTGTACTACTTCTAATAATGAAGAATGTTGTTTGCCTCTGGGTTATATTTTCTGTGAAATTTTAATTTTATGAATAATTGTTTCACAAAATACTTGTTTTATCACTTTGCATATAGCCTTCGTATTCTGGTAGCCAGCGTGGAGACAGACACCAAGACCAAAGGAGCAAAGCTGTCAGCTATCCTCTAGGTCATTTAGGTCACCAGAGTTCATCCCGATCAGATTACGATCGAGATGACAGAGACCTCGGATACAGTCGTGATCGTAACAGAAATAACAGCCGCAATTACAGTGGAGGAATGAGAGGATCCATGAATGAAGGCCCAGGCATTTTAGGTGCAAAACCAGGGGCCCAGCCACCTTCATTGACCTCAGATTTGTCTTCAACTTTGCCAGGTCTGCTTAATTCAGTCACTGTTGTTGACTTCTTTGTCAAAATTCTCTAATATCTTTCATGCCTGGTCTTGTCTTTTGTGAACGTCGCAAGTTTCATGTTTAAGAAACAAGATGGATTGTTAGTGTTTGTCAGCTCTTTGTGATAAAAGAAGCAAATCTCAATTCTTTACATCTGTTTTGGCTTTATAATATCACTTGTGCTGATTTGAATTTGTTACCGTCAGAGCTGTAAATCCAGTTAATGTGACTCCTTGTCACTAAAGCAAACACTTGTTCCATCAGTTTTTTTGCTTGCAGATAAATGTTGTCTACTCTCCTAGTAATGTTACTTGGAGATCTGTACTCTGCATACATATCAAATGGTGACCTTAGGGCCTCACAAAAACAATCAATAATTGTTAAATGATATCCCCCTGATATTTGTGAAGACAAAGAATCCAAGCTGTGGAAATTCACAAACTGTATATAGTTGTGCACCGCCACAGAAGTTGGTTATTCAACATTCATGTTTCCTTGCACTTGTTGAAGTCCGTGAGTTGTGCAAACCAGTATTAAAAATATGTTTGTTTTCTTTGCTTTACCCATACAAAAACATACAACTTGCAAAAAATCAGTTTCCACAGACATTATCTTCATTCTAAAGGGGCTGTGCCATCATTCGTGGGCCATTTAAAGTTGTTGGTATCGCTTTGTTTCCTCTGTTTCATTTTGTGTGTGTGCAAGTTGTGATTCTTCTTGACTGTCCAATGGTAATGTGAACTTTATGATTGTGCATTTATTTGACATTCTAATCCAGTTTTAATCAGTGAATAGAGCAAAGGTTATCAGTAGTTCCTTGTTTTTGCAAGTGAAAACTACCTTCCAAGTTGCATTTTGATCTTGATTGGTATTCATCAGAGGAGGCTGCGTCAGTGACTGACAGCAGGAACTTGACAATGTTCAGAAATTGTGCTTATTGCTTTTCATTGTACTAAAACAAAATCATTAAGCCTTTCAGCATATTGGACCTGGCACTTCTTTCCAGTTTCTATAGTGTTCAGTGGATACAAATCTTGGAGCCCCTGTACTGGACAATAATCTATTCCAGATTCAAGCTCAGTTGACTGAAATCGATTAGTTAAAGTATACAGCTCAAAGACCTCATGGAGTAGTCTTATTTGCAAATTACAAGCTGTGGAATACAGATTTTACCCCAAATACTTGTGGAATTATCACCACTCACACTAGTGCAAACACTGGTCTTTCATCTATGGAGTTAAGCTCTCAAACTATCGTGAATCCCAGTGTTGAAACGAAAGTTTGACATGAATTTCTCATAAAATTCACCTATGTTGAAATGTAGAGTTCAAGGGAGTTGGTTTTTACAAAGATATCAACATCTCAAAGGGAAATCAAGACATTGCTGACAAGGTGTAGCTAGTATTGGATCATTCTTGTTTGTCATTTTGATGTCTCCACTGGCAGATATATGATCAGTGAACTACTAACTTGCATGTCACGGTTACCAACTTTCCAAAGGCATTGTAGCCTACTGAGCAAGAATGTTCATGCAAGATATATACAGGGATTGAGCTAAGGATATTTTAGCGGTAGCCAGCCAGGCTTGCAGCCAAAATATTTTAGGCACTCAGCAAAAAATCTAGGGGCCTGAGTGTGACAGCATACATTGTGACAACCTGTGATATTTTTTGATATTGATTTTATATTGGGAAGAAGCAAGTTGTTATCTTGAGCAATGTCAAATAAGAAGTTAAACAAGTTTCTATTATTACTGTCATACTGGGAAATTTGTCCATGCAGATGTTTAAGTTAATTTGTGATGTAGCTGATCTCTCTTTTGGCTGTTATTTTACCAGAAGGACAGCTGTTTGGTGCTGAGCCAATATTTCATGTTTTGTTACACTGTTGAGCTTGTAGGTCATGTATCCAACACAAAAATGCTGCAGAAGGTTAAATTTTTCTTTCTTCACACCTTGTGCAAACCATCTCATTTTCAGTATCTGTTAGCCATGGGTGATTAAATTGTTTTCTAACTGATTAAAAATTTTTGGCTTTACTGCTTATTTTCACTTGTCTTTCGTTTTTATCATTAGGGTTTGATACCCCAGGAGTGTGCTTCTGCATTAGAAAGTTGCAAAATTTAAATCGTCAAGAAATAAACTAAATTATAAAAAGTGTGCAACATGCACCAGCATCATATGCAGGTACTACTGTTACTCCGGTCATGTGGACACGTTCGCAGTTCCAATGCAAACTAAAACATAATCAGATTTCATTTTTAACTTCATTTAAAACTAAACTTACAGTATAATAACTATGATACAGTACTTGTCTGTGTTTCCTCTTATTCTTTAATCTACACCATGGTTTTTTATACTTTTAAGACTTTTGTTATCATACTACTGAACAACAGACATAGATATAAGACTATTGTTATTTCTAATCGGCACATTATTGGAGCAACCCATCAAGTACAAAGTTTCCTGCCAACATGGCAGCAAGAATGTTGTCTTATCTTGTCGTGCAGAACTATGTATGCACAGCTTCACCATAAAGCAGACATGGTCACAAAGCTGTTTTTTTGGCAGCATTTGTTTCTCAAGCAATTTCAGCAAAATGAAGCAACTTATACTGAAATATGCATAAAGAAGTAAACACATACTTGAAGAACCATTCCATCCAGGCAAATAAAAATTGATATTTCAGGTAATTCTACTCGCCTGAGCCGACATCTAGTTGCCATTGACAATTGGACAAGTGCTATCTCAATCCCTGTATATATTTAGAGTTCAGATCAGACATATTGCAGTTGACAAAACTATTCTTGTTTACTAGACTTAAGTGCTGTTTTCCATTTTTTGCTGGGATTTACGATAGTTTGATTCCTTCTTATGTGCTCGTGGAAACTTAACATCCTTGGAGACTTACAACTTTTGGCATTCAATATAATTTGTGTTACATTCAGTTTAAACTTTCAAATTAAGATAATCAAAAACAGGCATGGGCACAGTACAGTGTGAGAAATGCACCACAGTACATCACCAAGTTACTGTTCTTTTCTTGATCTATTTTTGGGAGTGCAGTGTTTGCCATTGGAAGGATATTGGGATGAGGGAAATAAATTATAATGATAGAGAGATTTTGTTTTCAAACTCAAAAGTTGGTTTGATGATCCCATACAGACAGTGAGTCATCACCTTAAGGAATTCAACATGCAATCACTGTTTTAAAGTTTTGAATTTTAATACTAATGCTGTTAATTTTATTGTCCGTTTGCACTGTCAGGCCTTGGCTTGACTGGTTTGTCGCCAGAGGGTTTGAGAGCCCAAATAGCACAACAGCAGCAACAGTTGATGGCAATGGTACAAACCCAGTCCTTGTTAGCAGCTGTTCAAGCACAAGCCCAGTCACAAACCAACCAGAGACCCCCACAGTTCAATGCTTCAGGGCTCCTTCCTACCCCACCCATGCCCCCAGACAGAAGGACCCAACCACTAATGCGCAAACGTAGGAATGACTCACAGATGCAGGGTGGTAATTATGGAAAACGAGATCGTCAGTCTTTTGACAACAGAAATAGGAACCAGCAGGGATACAACAATAGGAGGGGTAACCAGTGGGGACAGCGGCAAAACAGAAGGCCAGGAAATAGTTCACAGCAGCAGAGAAAATCATCTCCACGTCCACGATCTCGTTCAGCTTCTGAAACAAGGGGAGAGAAACCCAGGGGTGAAAATGATGAAGTGTCTAAAAAGAAAGGTGTTTTTCTTTATGATTTATTTCATTTCATTTTATCAAACCCTACATGCAGGACTTTCCTATTCTAAACATTGTTTTTTTGAGTCAGATATTTGTTCAAGTTTATGGTTTCAGTTATTTTGAGAAGCTAGACTAAATTATTAGCCAATTTCATTTGCCCCACACAATATGTGTTGTTCTGTTTTAAGAAATCAGAAAACAAATAAAATTGATTAAAAGGCTAAAATAGATACAAAAAACTCGGCTGTTTTTGACATTAAAATCATTATCAGGAGTATGTTAAATAACTGCAGTGAGTGGAGTTATATGATAACTTAGAGAGAACATAAAAATCTATTCACTGCAGTTTGTTACCATTCTCGTGATGATGACTTTTATTTTGAAAGTGTTTGAGAATCAAAGTGAATATATAGTCAAATCAAAAAGTCAACTCACAGGTTCTGTGTACTTCTAGCCAAACAAAATTTGTATATTTATGGATTTTTTTGTTTTTCAAATTTCTTATTGACAACTTTGAAACAAAAAGGAAACTATCAGAACTAATATTTTAAAAAAAGAGAGTTGGTTTTAACTACAAAAAATTAATTATAGTTTTTATGAATTTTAATAATATTATTCTTGGATTTTAGATTTAAGAGCTATAGACCTATTATTTTTTAAATTAGCTTATATCTTAGCAAAACACATTGACACTTAAATAATTAATTAATTTTATTATGATGATAGCAGTTTAAAACTTCCAAAATGCTTAAGAAAAGTACATAGAGTGTGAATGTAACCTGTGACATTGTTCTGAAAACTATAATTATTAAAAATACATAATTGAATATTACTAATTAAAATTATTATTATTGTTATTGTTTTTGTTATTATTATTCCTTTCTGCACCATTGGTACTTATGTATTATTTTATTTTACTATTTTATTTGTACTTACTATAGGTGATGAAACTGCTGAGGAAAATAAGGATAGTGTGACAGAGGAACCAGCCAGTGATGCAGGGAAAGGTGATGCTGAAGCAGCAAATATGCAGGATAACAAGGGAAAACTTCATACTGATAAATCTTGCAAAATGAACTTTTTGGGTCAAGATGTGGAAGAGATGGTTCAGAAGCTGTTTAACAAAGTTAAACAGAAATATGTCTGTACTCCATGCAAGATTATCTGTATCAAGGAATCAGTAAGTTTTGGTTTAAATGGCATCTTATTAGTATACCTTTGTCAGTGACTGCAAGAAATTATAGTATTCATTATGCAATATCAAACAGTCTGCCTCTTTCTGCTGATTTTGCTATCTTAAACTTATTCTCATTTGATTTAAATGCAGCCAAACAACTTTAACACTACAAAAGTCAATATTTTGTCAAAATACAACATTTAAGACCAAACTGATCAGAGTTTTAAAGTATCAGTTTTGAAACTTTAAATGGTAACTAAATAATCCTTTTTGGTTTTATATTCTTTTTCTGTTTTCTATTTATAGGCCCTTTTTTAGTTGTGGTTTTTATCAATCAGAAGAAATTTGTGGAGGAATTTCTACAATGCTTTGAATTGTTAAAATTTATCTTGTTTAACTCTATTGAAGCATTGAGTTAGTGTGTAGTAATATTTTTTTTACTTGGTTACCTTAATTGAAGCACTGAGTAAGTTAGTGCGTAATAATATCTTCTGGTACTCTGAGTTTAGTGTTCTGAGTTTCTCTTTGTTGCCATGTGTAACAACTGGTCATCAAATCATGTTTCTTGTATTGGCTTGAAATAGTTAAAAGTAGCAAGATTGAAGAACCATTAGTAACACTTTGGCTCAGTCTGGTCAGGGTCAGAACCTATTCAAAAATTAATTTTGCAACAATTGTTCAACACAAATATTAGTTTAGATTAAGTGTTAATTAAAATATGACATTGTATGTGCAGAGCTTCAGACAACATTTGCTTGGCAAGCGTCACAGCAAGACCATCTTGGAGAGTGAAGGAAAGGAGCTAGATTTAGATGAATGGAGGAAGTTTCATGAGCCTGTGGTAAGGTGGAATGTTATATTAATTATTTGCGGGATCGTCCCCATAGAAACATGTCCAACATTTATTTGCTTCTTTCTCTGTTCTTTCTTTTACTGATTAATGATAATAATATTAATGATTCTTTGATCCCAGAGCTTTTCTGCAGAGAACCTATTCATTTCCAAAGAAAAACAAGTAGAGTAGCAAATAAAAATAAGTTATTATGAAGATAAAAATCAAATCCCACATGCATAACACACTGATTCCGGCCTGATCTATATATGCTTGAGCACATGTAGTGCAGTGAGTCAAAACTGCACTTTTACTTGCTTCTCTTTGCCATCATTGATTTCAACTCACGTGTTGAAAACACCAGTACATCCGTCCATGCAGCCCAATGCTTATCCTTGAAAAGTCCTTGAATTTTTGTTTAAGACCTTGAAAAATTCTTGAGTTTTCTCCAGTTGGATTAGAATGTGATGGAGTTTCATGCTAATTCCAAAAGCTTTTGCTCTCGTGATTTCTTTGCATTAGGTGGAATCTAACATAATTGTGCATGGGAATGAAAATATAAGCCAAACGTTGAGGAAGAATTTTTGAACTTAAACTACATGCGTTTTCAATTATTTGTTGCAACTTGTTAAGATCTTTGCCTTCTAACCACAAGGTCCCAGATTCAACCCTTAGCTCAGCCGAGTGTTGGACATTTGTGTGACCTTCTTTTCCGCCAAAGTTGACTCCACTTTCCATCCTCTCGAGGTTGGTAAAATGAGTACCAGCTTCTGCTGGGGGCTAACCTGCAACCAATTATTGTCTAGTCCAGGGGGAGTCAATGATTCTCATTGGCTACAGAAACTACAGAAACTGGAGACAAGCAACGGTTCCAGTGGGTCACGTAGGCTTAAAAAGGATTTATCTTAGCTTTGAAATCCAAAAAAGTGTAAATTTATTAAGCTGTTACATGTAATATTATATTATTGGTAGTGAATGGTCGTTGAAAGAACAACCTTAATAAGTGATTGCAATTTTTTGTACAAACCCTGTATTTAGGATGTTGAACCTGTTTCTGAGCGGCCTGAGAAACCAGCACCTGTTGAGCCGAACTCTGAAGAGACTGACGTGACTACAATCACATCAAACCAGGATGCACCTCCATCTCCACCTCAGCCGCAGTCAGATGAAGAGTGCGACTTTGTCAATTATTCATGCAACACAAGGAAGATGGCAGTTAAGAATTGTGACATCATTACCATCTCATCCATCACTGAAGCAAGTGTTAGGATTTCGGGGTTCACAAGCGAAAAGAATATGTGTGGTAAGAATTATTTTATACTGAAAATCATTGCAATTTCAGCTATCAAAGTAACTTTCTAGAACGTTTTTAAGAGTTCTCCCCAGAGCAAATATAGCAGAGCAGAGGCGCATTGTGATCATTTGATTGATCATATGACACTTGACTAGCATGATGTAATCTGTTGTTGTGGTTACAGACATGTGAATTGTCTGGTCTGAATAAAGTAACCCATGGTAGAGTTGACCAAAGTGGTACTCTGTCAAAGAGAACATGATGCTTGGAGCTTGTTTTGTGAGAAAATTTTACCAGTACCTTTTAATCTTCTGTTTTGTTTTTTAGAGGAAAAGAGCAGAGTGAAGCACAAGTAAGAACAGAGTGGAGCAGTGTTACTGTACCACTCTGGGGGGAGAACTCTTTTTTTTATTCCTCAGGGATAACAAATTAGTCAAAATTGTGTAAAACTATTATTTCAAGTTTAAAACAAATATTGCCAGTTACATCTCAAAACTGCTGACAGTCAGTTGTTTATTTGAACCCAGTTGCACTGTGGATAACATGTTTCAGCAAATCTTTCTTTCTCCCAATTTTCTTCTAAATGTAGGTGCAGTTAGATATAAAGACTATGGTTGTTTAAAAGTGGTTTGCTTCAACCCTGGGTTAAGTACATTTTCTTCACAAATTGGTGGCACAGAAGCAAGGTCTTCACCTTCTAACCACTAGGCTCCAGGTTCAAATTTTGGCTCAGCCTATTGTTGAAGATTAATTATTTTGTGTGACCTTTTCTGCCAAAGTTTACTGTGACGGCTTTCCATTTTCCCTAGATCAGTAAAATGAGGGAAGTCAATTACTCTCATCTGCTTAACACAATCGAAACTGAAGATAAGCATTATAGCTTTAGTGGACCATGTAGGCTTGTAAAAGGATTCACTAACCTTGCATATCAAATAGTGTTCAGATTTTCAAATGCAGCAGAGTGTCATCCCCAGAATTGCAATCCAAACAACAAGGTTTGAAACAAAAAGATAGTTAAAATTGTAACCCTGTGTTGGTGCTAATCAGCCTCTGAACAACATAGCCCAGGCTGTCAAGTGTTTGTTTAACAATTTTGTTAAATCTTCCATGTAAGGTTGTGAGTTTGTAAAAGCAGTTGCTGGCTTCAACTGTCGCTTGTGCAAGTCCTTTATTCGATATGGGAAGGATGTAACTGGCCACATTCAGGGAAAGAAACATCAGAGAAATTATCAGGTATTTAGACAATTATTTTTTGTTACTTTTTGTGTTGACATTATGACATAATCCTCATGATTATAAATACAAATGTTATTTACTTTTTTAGGCTTCTCTTTAACTTGCAATTACTTACACTGCATTTATAACCACAAAGTTCATGTCATACTGTCATTGCTTATCAGCACAGTATAAAATCCGTCACAATAATGTATTATATAGTTTGCCAACTTCCTTTTAAAAGACAGGGTTCTCTAGAGGAACTGCTAGCCAGCGATTTACTCCATATATTTGAGATAATCACACCATCTATAAGTTTTCTATACTTTGTCCATGCATGCCCAATACACACAAAATGAATCGAGTCAACTTCAGGTTCTGTAAATCATTTGTTGATCATTCTTCACCTACTGTGTGTCTCACTTGGGAGAGAACTGAAAAGATTACCATGTTGGTGTGGGGAATAATTTAGGTAATGTTAGGTTCACTTGTTCTGTGATCCGAAAAGTTGTACAAACTGAACTGAGTTTTATGAAGTCATACAGTTGTTAGAATGCTTATGTGATAATATGCACACTCCTATTGGCTGTTCTCTTCTTCTCAAAATTGAAATTCATGTCACACATACAGCTTTGCTAATGTGCAAAAC
>JAOCNB020113348.1:0-28959 GCA_026546465.2 Palythoa caribaeorum | reverse complement strand
TAAAGTTGTTCTTATAAAGTTGTTCTTATAAAGTTGTTCTTATAAAGTTGTTCTTATAAAGTTGTTCTTATAAAAAAGCGTGTATAGCGGTTCGTGATATTGTATACTGTAAAACGTTTTTTGCAAAGTTCAAATTTCTTATTCGATCGAAAAGATCCTTATGCGTATTTGTCCCTTAAACATCCAAAAACAGTCTGAGAATTGTCTTCAACTTTCAAACTGGTCTTTCGTAAGACTGCAACAAGATGCAGATTTATGATGCTGTAAACAAAAACTTAAATTATAGCAAATATGACAGAGTTTATTTCAAAATGTGACAGCGTGGTTGATTACAGGGTGTGACACGATTTTTAAAGGGATCCTCGGCTGTCCAACAATATTAATATTAAATAAGACTTATCTTTACCTTGTGTCCATATCAGCAGCTCACATCTGATAATTCTCTGTATACAGCTCAAGCCAAACGTTTTTTTTTGTCATTTCGATAGTTTGACTTTCCCGCCCGCCGCCATCTTGAGATGTGACGTGTTACGGTTGCAGTGCCAGACTCCCACTCGTACCTTGCTATTGTTTGAATCGAGAGTGGAAACTGGCACTGCAACCGTATTACGTCACATTTCAAGATGGCGGTTTGTTCCAGCAAATTTGTTTTCAACTCCAATCAAGTTGCAATCTTCTCCATACAATCTTTCATTCTGTGAGAAATCAGTTTTTTCACTGACTGGAAACTGAAGTTTAAAGTTGATTTTAATACAACTACAAATTGGTTCTTTCCTATCTTTCATATTTGTTGAAAAGCTTGTTTCCACAGACGCAAATACTTGAGTAAACAACTTGAACGGAGAAAGAAAGTTGTTCCGCTTAGGTTGATGGCAGGGTCATGTTTACAGGTAGTACTTGATGTATGCTAGTCATTTAGGAACAAAAACCACTGGACATTCTAGATTAGGGCACTTGATAGTGTGATTAAGCAAAGTTCATTACCGGCGTGTTTTCCAATGCGATATCGGGCAGTCATGGAATGAAGGCACAAGAAGACGCTTCTTGGTTGTTCATGTGTTGATTGGATTTTTCATTCATGTACTACGCGTTATGAAAATACTTCAGTTATAAAGAACAATAAATGTTGTAAATTTTAGCCGAAATTAAATATTGTTAATATTCATCTGGCGAAAACAAAGAAAAACCACCCGCATAGCTCAACACCGTTATCAGTCAATATCAGTGTGGCGCAAATAAAATCAGAGGCGCTCAACATCTAACTTCTCCTTACATAACTCAAACCAAAATAATAGAACTAGTAATAAGAAAGCAGGAATTGATCAAGCGGAATAAGCTGTGGAAGTTGAAAAGCCAAATTCTCCCAAACCGTTTATATATAAAGTATGTTCTCAGTTGAGAGAATTTACCAACACGTCATTTCTCGTGTTTGGGGCCTGAAGGGTTAAATATAAAAGCGGATTGCTGAATTTTCATTTGAGCATGTTGGTGACGTGTCGTGGACATATTTTAAGCAATGCAAAAAAAAAAATGCGAAAAGACCTCTTAAATGAGGTTTTTAAGGGCGGAAATACTTAAGGTGGAGTAGCTGGTCGAACCTGATTGCAAACCTGCGCGCACGAACTTGAACTTGGCACAGTCCTTAACCGGATGTTTTGTTTTTGCGTATTCTACAGCGATTTTCGTTTGTTGAGCAGCATTCTCATAAACTTTGTAAACGTTTGAACGGACTTCGAAGCATTTATCCTACATTCTGCGAAGAAAAAACCTGTTTATGCATGAGGTAAACATATCTGTCATATTGGTTAGCTATGCCATGCTGATGAGGCGCAACAAGGCCGAAACAGCTGTCCATGGCTGCTAACATTCAGGCTCGCTCTTTATTTGAAGGGTTTCAGTACGGGCTTAGTCCCTCTGACCCGCGAGGCCATAGTGCCCTATTTAGTGGCTGTGTCATTATCAGCACGTTGGTGCAACACAGTTATATTATTATTCCAGCCACATCCCACAAGCGTTATGCTTCTACTTTACTTTATATCTGTCTGCAGTTTCCAGTTTCAAAGGTGTAGTTCTGTGTTGAACGCATACAGATTCTGAAGGACGTAATCTTAGTGGAATGGTAGCAGCGCTAGTACTTCTTATAGCATCAACTTTATATTTATATTAAAAGATACGATTTACCGAAAATATTCAGTTTTCGCGACAAGGCCGTGGATTAAAAGAAGTCTAGGCCAACGAAGACTACACTTTTATTACTTTGCGATTACGAAGTTGTAGTATTGTTTGGGCGTGTATCTGCTCGAACGATTGGGAAAATTTGTACCGTGACTCTTCACTCACTTTTGAGTAGAAAATCGGAGCTGATTAATGTTCCAATATGGGTATTATACCTTTTCGCTCTGACGACTGGTTGAGCTTCGAAATGTTATCTTCTCCCTTTTTCGAAAGGCTAGCATAATAACGCTTTCGTTCATACCTTGAATTGACTTGGATCAAATCAACCGCCTTTTTTCTTTTTGCTAACACAAAAAATTTATATTTTATAAAAGCTGTTCTCGTACGACATAACAAGTGGTTCTTTTGATTTTATTACAGATTTCAAGCAATTCAAAAGCAAAACAAGACGTGCAGCATAGATACAGATCATGAACCTATTTTGTACACCTATGTACACCTTTTTTCAGGACTTTAAGTTCGTCACTTTTTCAAGGCGTACTTGAGTTTTCAATTTTAGGTACATAAGTTAACCTAAATTTCAGGCGTACAGCTGAAAATCTTAGATGCACCACACTTACAAACACAGCTTGTACTTTCAAAACACTCAACTTTACTGTACATATTCATACATGCATATACGAGACAAGCTCGACCATACTTGCGTCAGAGAACTGAGTTCAGTAAAAACAACAGGAGAGAGAACAAAACAAGGATTTTTAGTAAATTTAAAGGACGTCAGTTCTTTATGTACTAACTTATTCCGAATGACAAATTGAAGGAGTAATTTTTTCCTTGCGAGAACAGAGGACAGGAGGTTTCAGATTTTCAGTTGAACGTCCTCTTTCATATCTACAGAAGGCGCGCAACTGTGTGACCATAAATTCAACTTTTTTTTTGACATATCCGGAAATATTTACTCGCAAATGTGACTAACTTTGAGCTCCACTTCTATGTACTTCTTTTGGTTCATTTCTCGAAGCATCGAAGGTACTTGCTTGTGTATAAATCTAATCTACAAACCTGGTACGAAAAATGTTTATGCCTGTACATTATATTGAATGTGTACTGATGTAACTGGCAAATACGTTAATTGTCGTTGTTCATTTTCAAAGGTTAATTACAAGCACATGTTACGCACTTCCAACTTGACCGCGGTAATCTTACCAAAAAATTTCAATCGCAAATCCGTTTCACTTGAACCACAACCAAAAGTCAATCAACTGTTTGATCACATGCCAAGAAAAGCCCACTTTCTTTTGTTCTAAGTTTGTTTAAATCCGGTTTCTTGGTCTATTCCGCATATCTTGCGGTTGCTTTAAACAAAACCCGTTTTCCTGAGAAGGTATTATTTCAAATACAGTAAAAGTACTTGTTGATAAATTGTGATAACACACGTGTAGGGAGCGCAACGAGCAAAGAGCGCCGTTTGAATTCTTCAAGCAGGTGAGTTTTAAACGTGCGTACTGTATACATGTAATTCCACGTACGTAGTTTGACTTATAATTGATTGAACGGCGCCCAAGAGATAATCGTGTTGGATATCCTATGGATATGTTTATTTTTTTCGTTCATTCACTTGGGCTAAACCAACTGCTCCCTTGATTGAGACTTGTTTTTCTTTTTATAATTCTGTGATTTCAGCTGTTTGTAAGTTTTTCTTCGTCAGTATATTTGATCCCACGCCGAAAAAAGTTATACAAACGTTGTTGTTTCCAGTTGGCGTGCGCCGATGAAGTTCGTAAAAAAGTTTCATACGGTTATTAGTGTTTCCTTGGGTTCTGATACAGGATATTTTATACTGGTCTCAATATAGTCCCAAAGCAAAGGTTTCCTTCCTCCTTCACCGCGTTTCAGTTACACTATTTTCAGTTGGTGTTGTCAATAAAAGGTCAACGTACCAATCAACAGTTGGCGAGCGTTTGTGTTACGTTTGGGCGTAAAGCTGTGCTAATTTATCTAACTTCTATTCAACTCATCAGCTTCAGTCAAGTTTCTGATCATGGTGCTATTTTTGGTCATGCTAACAGCATTTTGTTAATAATTTGTGACTTGAAGTCGTCGAACGCGCAGCTAAAAAATCGAATTTTCTTTTCAAATTGGGTTATCGTGGTTTCATCAAGCGGCTTTATTTCTCAAAATATTGGGAATGTTTGTCATTCTCGCTCTTTGTACGCTTCTTGGTCTATTATTCTCGTTTTTGGCTCGCTTCTATAACAAATTAATGTAAAACTTTAGCCTTAAGACTGGAGAAAAGTGTGGCCATTCGACCTCAACAGAAAAACTCATTTTATCGGTTTTTAGAAACAAAAACTGATTTTTATGTTGTAGAAACTGTGTAACACGTCGTGAGAACCAAAAGAATTGGTCAAACTTAGTTAATATTGGGACAAACGTAGGCACAACAAATCATCGTTTTTTTTGGAAACTGTTTTTGACACGAGAACCGTGATAAACTTAATTCCTTTGACGTTGATCTTGTTTTGTTGTGTTTTGACTTGCCACTCATTATGTTTTGCCGAAACTTCATCAACGAAGTTATCAAGCCCAAGGCTCATTTTGATCCGGTGCACAAAAAGATCACCAACCAAAAAAATTTTAAAATCTTTTTTTGCGCAGAGGTAGTAAAAGTTTCGGATGATTTTATCGCGGCGAATGGGTCAGTTTTGTCTTTTGAAATATGCTCGCGTTTCATCGTACAGTTTGTTGATATTTCAGGATTGTTTTTCACCCAGATTAAAAGACTTAAAATAATCCCTTCATATTACCAAGTCACTGAAGTTGTTACGGATTTGCTAATCAAAGTCGACCAAACAATAATTAGGCATTTAATGATTTATCTGTTGCAAACCGTGTCAAAGCAAGTATGAAAAAGTGCGATTCAAATCCATAAGTAACAATTACATTTGCTGTGAATATGCCGTTAAGAGTTGGACATATCTTTGATATAGGAATATAGCAAATTTTGTTGTGCTGTTAAAAAAAACACAGTTGTGTGAACCCACAATGTTTGTAAGTATAGAGACTAGGTTGAAAACAAAACCTTTTTTCAGAAGTCAGAACGATGAAAACTTAACAAGTTACTGCCTAAGCTAAAGTAAACACATTCCGTCATCTGTGACTGGGATGGCTCAAGACTCCATGTTTTTTGGCGGCGCTGCCAAACATCTGCTCTTCACAGTTAGAAGCGAAGTTACCAAAATGATCGTAGTCTTACAAATCTTATGGTGTAGAATGTGTGTATTTTCAACCTGTGGCACGCGGATAAATTCTGAACTGTAAGTTTTTACAAATGTTTGTTGACAGAAACTAGCGCCAAAAGTGTCTAAATATTGGCTTCAGTTTATCCCTTTCAACTGCTTTTAGAGTGCGTGTAGATGGCAAAATTCCAGCATCATTTCGTTCTGTTGACAGGGACTTAGATTACTACCGGTAATAATTCAGAAAATCAGTAATACAGTAATCAGTAAACTTAAAAGTAACCATACAACGTTTGCAATAAAAAGATATTTAAAAACCAGAACATTTCACGGTTTCGTCGCAAGTAAAGTTGAGAGAACTTTCGCGTTTCGATGCGGTTGTGAGCCAATATATAAACTACAAATAATAACACTCAAAATATAAAATTTTAGGGAACCGAATTGAAAAATATATTCTGCTGTTGACAAGTGTATGAAAGGAGCATCCGTGCACTTCAGATAGAGGATATTTGATCAATACACGGTGGCGAGTTCTTTTAGTTATATAGATAAACTTCAGAGTAAACTAAAGACGGTATTGGAAACCAAAAAGTACCTTTATTTCGAAAACTTTGTTTCTTACAATAATAGAAAACACTTTGAAACATGTCACTGGCTCCCTTCGCATGAAGATTTATCACTTGCAGACAAGATTCGAAGATCATACGCGGTTTTCGGTTGTTGGGAACCGTTTTGTTGCTAGTTTATAAATTACGTTTATTTCACTGTTACCGATCACGTGCAGTGTACAAGATTTTATCTCAAAGAATAAAAGATTTATAATATTGGAGTTTAAAATACGAGACACACCCCCGAATACGCCTCCCGCGTGTTGTGCGTTACTAGTAATTCTATAAGTCACTTTCGCAACTCTAATTAAATCAGTCAAATATAAAAATATGAACAAATTATAAAACTAATTCAATCAGTGTTCTTCATTGTCACGTTAGTCCGACACGTTTCTTTGTTTTGATTTTCGTTTCCTTCAGAAAACCATGCTAATATCAGCTTCAGAAACCTCGTTGAAAAGTCGAGCAGCCGCTATATTTTTGAAAACAAGCATGCGACAAGAAGCAGAATATAAAATACAAAAGGCGGCAAAAAGATAGCGCGCGCGCACATCCGGGACCTTCTCATAATATACTCAATGAGATATGAAAAAGTTTCCGGTGAATTGAAATACTGGGATGCATATAATTTAAAACAACTATACCCCGAAGCTAAGCTAAGGGGAGGTGAATGATGGTGAATATATACCGAGATGCGAAGCGTCGAGGTATTTATCTAGCGCTAGGCACCGACCCCTGAGGGAGATAGTTATTTTAGAATTTACCAAAACATTGGGATAAACATGCACTTTATTTTCAAAGAAACACTACAAGTTAAACCTTTATTTTTAGCACGCGTGATTCCTGTCACATTGTGAGTTTTGTTTACATTCTTCGCGGTTTTTTTGAAAAGCAATCTCGTGGACTTTCAGCAAATTCTGAAAGAAAAATAGTTTTTTCTTAACATTAAAACCGAAAATCTGAATTTTGTTACCTTCGTGTTTTCTGGAATGGCTTCTTCGTTCAAAACAAAAATTTCCTCGTCTGTAACTGACGGAAAAAGCGACGCCATTATGACTACCGCCTTAAAATCAACTAATAGTCTTGGATATCGCGAGTTACGGGAGCCAATCAGGGCTTGCGAAAATGGATATCGGTTGCTTTTGTTAATACTAATGAAAATATTATGTCAATAAAACAAAGAGCTTTGCAGCGCTTCAGTTTTGCGAACAGATCGTTTTACTCTGGTCACTGTGATAATCATTGTAAAAATGTAGGTGCTGACATTGTTTCGTTTTTATCCATGCATTTTCAATTTTTTTGTTGTATAACCGTGGCCATGAATGCACTCCACTTCTTCCATGTCTTGTACACTTCAGTCGGTTTGAAAACTGACTTAGTTACGACCAGGCGTTTGGTATATCGTACAAATACAATTTGTGGCAATTTGGTGGCATTTATAGGCACCATTGGCAGCCGCTTCTAAGCGGTCCATGTATGCTGGTACTCATTTTACCGACCACGGAAGGATGGAAAGCTGAATGAACTTTAGTCAGGAAAACCAAATGTTCAACCCTCAACCAGGTCGGGTATCGAACCCGGGACCTTAGGATTGGAAGGCAGAGATCTTACCACTGCGCCAACCCCTAGCTTCGTCGTACAGAGTTTTCCGGAGAGGATTTTAAATTGTAAACATGAGTTCCTCTTCCAGTAGTACTTCAAGTGTCATTAATAATCGTTGCTTTCAAGAATAGACCAGTTTCAAATGCTGAGTTGCCGCTGACAACGATGACAACAGATTCAATTTGTACAGCCTTAGCCTCGTTTTGGTTTTAAATATTCAAAAATACTGGTAAGAGAGAACGAGAAGTAACACCTCCAACAATGAACACAGTTGTAAATAGTGTAAAATTAGCATTGATATTTAGGAATATTTTTAAAACTTCATATTGAAGCTGTACAAATGAATCCGTTGTCATAGGAAGACAGCGGCAAATTAGAATGCGAAACTGGTCTATTAGTTGCCCTATTTGTCGGCTATAGCGTAAAATACGACTAAGAAACTTTTCACACAAGTTGTTTGTACTGTAAACATTAATACAAGATAAAAAGAATTAAGGTTCTCCTTTAAATGAAATATAAACACTTCCAACGTTGATAGAATATCTTGCTGAAATTGTTCTGATAGTGTATTGAAAGTTCAGGATTAGTTAAAACTTTGTGATTTTATCCGTGTACTTTCAGTTGATAAACTACTAACATCATAAACTTCCATTCAGTCTAAGTCTTGTTCTCAAGTTGGTTTTGTTTTTCATTTTTTGGCAAATCCTATTCTTGGCCAGTGTTTTTATAATTAACATCATAATCTTCCATTTAATCCAAGTCTTACGGCCCTTGAAATTGATTTCATCTTTTTAAGCCCTTGAAAAATGAGGTCTTAAACTTTCCCAAATTCATAATTGTACCTTAAAAGATCTTAAATATTTGTTTAAGAAATTTCTTTTTTTGTTGGATTCGACGGCTTTGAAAACTTTTGTATCAATATAATTTCTATGAGAGCACCAACGTTTCAAGCCTTTGTTCCACAAATATCAAGTGATCTTAACTTTTTATTGTTCAGAGGATGTTGTAACTTGGGTCACATGACTCGCTTCAGCTTCAGCTAATCATCGATTGCTAAAAACACATTCACTTCATTCTGTTTGCTGTGTTTCGTTGGTCTCAAATTACCCGATTTTTAGTCTTAAAAAATCGTCTTAAACCCGAGACCCGAGCTGCAGTAATTCAGCCTTGTCAGTTCTCAAGTTGGCTTTGTTTTTCATTTTTCGGCAAATCCTATCCTTTGCAAGTCATTTCTTATAGTAACACTGAATTTTTTTCTTGTAATAAGAGAACGCGTAATTATAATGTTTCCGGTCTGTGTTCTAACGTAATTCATTCCTTTCCGGTCCTTATTTCCCAATTGATAATTTTGTGCTTTTATTTTTTAAACTTGGCCCGACACAATGCAGCCTATCCCAACAACAACCACGGAAATATTATTATTAATACTCTTGACTAAATATACAAGATTTTGAGAAAAAAATGAGGGAAAGTTTACAGAAATTGAAATGCAGGACACCTGTTATAACCGTAGGGGATAGTCTAGACAGGTGGCCTTTAACGAAATTATTAAATGTTACTAGCTGTAGCTCTTGCTAAGTGTCAACGAGCACAAAACACAGTCAACTTCTCTCCAAAACACAGTCAACTTCTCTCGCCTTGTGAACACTTTGCTATTACGGACTTTTGGTAATACGGACAGAAAATGTTGTTCTCGACGAAAAATTACTACAAAATAAACAAGACATTCTAATAAAGCATGCAGAGCTGGCTTGTCTGATTTCCACAAGGAGTTTCGCGCACGAAAGAAACAAATTAAGCAGAATGTGTAAAATGGTGCTGAGATCTGTCAGAGTAAGTTGAGTTGCATCAGTTATCACCCAAACGGCAACCGTGAGGTGTTAGTATGGTTAACTTACACTATCAAAAACTCACACTGCGATTTGCTCACAGGTCTTTCCTATTGTTATATTACATTACATTACATCACATCACATCACATCACATCTAATCACATCACATCACATCACATTACATTACATTACATTGCAATCGATAATTTTTCTGCCTACAAAAGATACATCATGTACACGCATCGTTTGAACATATCAGCACTTATAGATGTTAGAGAACCATCGACTGAGTTCCAAACTTTGATTCAGTCCCTGTACAAATGAACACGCTTGTGTTTGTGAATATTGAACCCGTCTCTTCTTAAAAGGTTAAAATAATGTTTCCGGTACTAAATGATTATTTTTCTGACACTATAATCCATCTGTTTCGCCGAATTGACTTTCCTGTTGAATTTTTACAAATGAAAGTCACTAAATTTCTTAAAATTAACAATTTGCTGAAACAATGAACACTTTTTGAATCTACTTGTAAAGACAACAAAAATGAATGGTGACTTTGTAGGGTTTCAAGCACTGGTTCAAATGTTACTGTAGGACATTTTTGCTTGATGTGAAATCGCTTTTAGCAGGATAAGGGTTAGGGAATAATTGTGGCCGACTTTCATTGTTGAAATCCAAGTCGGAAGCAAATGATGCCCGCATCAGCTAAGGGCGGGCAACATGACTGGAAATAAACCCCAGAAAGAGTCCAACAAAAACTTCCCCTTTTCGGCTTTTTAAAATGTAGAATATAAACGTGTTTTTGATGGTACTGTGTTCATACTTACATTTTCAAAAGTATCCCTTGGACCCACCTAGCTTTAGTGCTCCTAAATGGGCCTATATTGGATCTCCTCTCCGAAATCCCCTACCATGTCACGCCTTTAGTGTCCTTTATTGGGTCAGTTGTATCTCCCTCCGGACCCTCCTAGCATTTCACGCCTCTAATGCTCCCAAATGGGCCCATATTGTATCTCCCTCCGGACCCTCCTAGCATTTCACGCCTCTAATGCTCCCAAATGGGCCCGTATTGTATCTCCCCTCCGGACCTCCTAGCATTTCACGCCTCTAATGCTCCCAAATGGGCCCATATTGTATCTCCCCTCCGGACCCCCTAGCATGTCACACCTTTAGTGCTCATAATGGGCCCATATCAGTATCTGCCGTGAATATGCTCCACCAAGGCTTACAAACGGAAAAAGCCTGCCTGGAACCCACCAGTTGTTGTTCTTATAACTTATTAGTAGATGACAAATCAGTAGCCCAAGGGGAAAACTCCCATATAAAAAAGTCGAGGGTGCACGATCCATCTTTTAGGGTTCCTTGGTGTTCATTTTTTAAGAATTTTTTTTTCTGTTGTTCTGCAATAAAAAAAATCCCTGATTTTCGTTTGGCGTATCTGCTCATGCTCCCTTATTTTAATTTCTTCTTATCAAAGACATTTCACCTTGATTGTTTTTTTTAAAAAAAACAACTTAATTTCACCTAAAGTACTTTCCGTCAAATTTAGCAGTACAAACACGATTGATGACTGGATCATGCTGTTTTTTATCGGTTTTGATTATTTTCTCTTTGTTATTGAAAACGTTGGACGCCTTTGGTTTCAGCAGCTGTCCTTAGAATCTGGCTTGCCAATAAGATCCTTGTCTTTAATAGACTTTCTATCGCGCGTATTTAGAGAGTTTGTTTTGAAATCAGAATTTATTTTCAATTTCAATTTCAAATTGAATTTTGGCGAATTGCTGCCCTTGCTATCGCGTGGTTTGTGTGATACACAACTTTTCATTTTATTTTTTATAAAAACCAGTAACTTTCGGCTGAGGCTGGGCTGTTTTTAATTTTTTGGCGATTTCAGACTCAAATTGTTCTTAAATTGTTCTTATTTCCTGATATTTCCATTGAATTAGTTGCCCGGAACAATAAAAGGGCGCTAAGAAATACGTGTTTGTTATTGTTTTTATTGTTATTGTTTCCTTCAGCGGGAGGCGTTAAAATCTTGAAACTATCAATACAGCGTCCGCGAACATGACGAGCTTGCTTATCACTCTTCAAGCGGCCAATGACCCAGCTAATTCTAACAAGCTTTGTATACATGTAGCGAGTTATACAATCTCCAAAATGCAAGTCTTGCTAATAGTTTATCTGTTTTGAAATGCTAAGTGCATGCTGCAGCCTTTGAAATTGGTAGAAAATGATAGAAGTGTTATTATGAATTTACAGTCATATATCTCAATCTGTGTACAAGGATTAAAAATTTAAACAAAATTCTTAAGATTGTCAGACTGAAATTTCAGCATGGTGATTGTTCTTAACTTTTGGGCAAATTGCAGCCCAGGTGTCCTTGTAAAGTTTGTTATATGAAAAAAGTGTGTAGATCACCGCAGGCCTGTCGCACGGACGACGCCATTACCCACTGATGTCAAAAACTGAAATTACTTTCGAATGAATATTCTTGTGTTTGTATAGGCACCCATGATCTACATCGGAATAATTGCTCTATTTTGCAAATCTTTTTGACAGTTCATTGACAGATTTGGTTACTTTTACTAAAGCTTTTGGATTTTCTCCAAAGTCACATAGGGCGCAATTGCATGTAGGAGGCAAGGTCTCAAGTTTTGTTTATCTTCTGTTGATTTCGCGCGGGAGTTTGCCGGGTGATACTGATTTATATCACCCCGGCTCCCCTTTTACTCTTTGGTTCAGGAGAGACGGGACTAATAGAACTAGAAACACAATGCTGGGTAGATATCTTAAAACGGAACATGTCAGAAAAAAAACTGAAATGCATGTGGTCTTTATTTACAATGACAAACACATCTTAATCAGTTAACGAGTGTTCCATCATCCTCGTTAGATACAGACAACAGTAAAAGTCACGTATGTGTTTATTTGGTCAGCTCGCTTTTTAATTCGGTAGTTTTCTCTCCGCAACTAATCAGTTACGTTAATTTGGCCTGCATGTCTCAAAGTAAAACCAAAACTCCTCCCGAAAGCGCTTGCTTGAGCTCCACAGCGAGGGGACGTTAGCCAGGAAAATGATCTACGCGCTTTTTTTTATAAGAACAACTTTATAAGAACAACAAGGCTCAAATTTGTCAAAATTTAAGAACAAGCTCAGGCTGAGGCTTGATAACTAGGAAAGTTTTTGTGGTAGAAAATTGACTAAAACTTAAGCGATACAGCATAAAACATAAAAAGATTCACTGTGAAACCATTCCATATTCCAATACCTTCATTTTGTTTTTTCTTTAATAAAACCGCTCACAGAAATAAGAACAACTTAAGAACAAATTGAGGCTGAAGTCGCCCAAAAATTAAGAACAATGAGCCTTGGCAAAATCTACTGGTTATTATAAAAATAGCGTGTATAAGTACAAAGTTGGTTAGCATTTTAACTTTTGAGGACCTTTTTGCGTGTTCTTGGCCCGCCTACCCCGCGTTGAAAGAACGCGATATATTTTATCATACCAGCAGCTCACCTCTGGTTTGATGGTTTTTAAAAACCTGATATAGCGAGCTTTTCTTTAGGCTCCCATGGTGACAGCTTGGTGACCTGTGAGTGGTACGACCACAAATATTTTGGCAAGGGAACAAATCACGGGACTAAACAAAGCGAAGGGTATGTCAAACTGAGTTTCGGGTGCGCAATGGTTTGAAATGAGACGCATGTTGTTTCAAGCAGGGTGAATTTGTACATCAGTTTCTAAATTTGAGTTGTTGCCAGCGCGGTTGGAATCTACTCCTTTCAAAACGATTTGTTTTGGTTCTGGAAGTAAGAGCTTTCCCACTGGTGAAAAATAACAGAAGAAATCTTTTTACATTACGGTAAGAACTAAGATTAATTGATCACTGCTTACAGTTACAGTTACATCAGTACTTGAAGAAACACAACGTGATGCTAAATGTTAACCTTTTCGCTGTTAATAGTAAACTAGTTTTTGTTGTATATGCATTCAAGTTGGTTGATATGAAGGTTGTATCTTTACAGGAATTAGATACGCGGGTGCAAACACTCCGGGAGTGTTTTTTTTTTTTCAGGTTGTGAAACTTCAGATTTCATTTCTGATATCCCTGATGGAATATGACTGTATTAACTATGCATAAAGTTTTGTAAGCATCAACTAAAGTTTTTTTTTTATACTTTCAGTAATTTGCGGTTTTCTGTACTTGGTCGTCTTTTGAATATCGGAATCATTTTCAAAAACTATACGTCAACTCAGTTTATGCTTTGATATTTGTTCCTCTGTTTATGGCTTCGGTTTAGTTCTGTTATCTGATATTATTCTCTCATTGCTTCTGTTGTTTTTTCATTAAACTACCACCAAACAAAAACAACTACTCATTTAGCTTGACTCTAAAGTATTCTTGTTTCGAAAAAACATATAGAAAACAGAGAGCGTTAAAATATATATTGCACGTGTATCCGGTAAGTGAAAGACGCGTGCCATGTGCATGCACTTTATATGCTTTCTTTCCGGAATCGTGGAAAAACCGAACGGAGACGTACATTCGCAAACTATCTTCTAATATCACGTTCGCTCCTCGTAACCCATAACTGACAGATTGAACAAAGCGATCTTATCAAAAAAACTTGTTGAAATTTTGTGCAGTTTAAAGCTTCAAGCCATCTGGAATATTGACAAGACAAACTTTTTGAAAACTGTAATGTTACTTTTTGATATGTTTTGTTACGTTACTTCAACTTTTAGTTACTGCAATGGTTTTCTTATTCTTTTAGTTTTGTTTATTTAAAAGAATATGCCGATCAATTTTCTTTTCTTAACGTCACTAAAACTGGAACGAAAACAGGATTTTGTTAAAAACAAAACGTTTGGAAGTTGGCCAGCCTTATGCAAAAGACAACTGCCTGGTACTAATGACAGTTTCCGCCAGACTTTGAGATCTTTCAATCGTGATAACTGAGTGCGGGGTCAGATATAAATTTTTAGGGAACTACGGGAAGACGGTACAGCAGAGAGACTAAGCGGTCAATGGCTTGGGGGTGGGGTGAGGGAGTCGAGGTCAGTCACTGCATATTACTGATATATAGCAACAGGAGAACTATTCACAATTCATGCTACATTTTACTGATATGGTTGTGTTAAGGTCATTCCACTCAAAGGCTGTGAAAGAGAGAAAAGGAAACTGACTATAATCAGAAACTAGCTCTCAAATGTGATTTTTTTTTCTGTTTCGTGAGACTAACTTGAAATTAAGAATGTTCCCCCCTTCCTCCCTCCGGTATGTCCCTCCGGTTTGCCGGACTGCATCATTTACTCCCCTTGCCTGTTTTAGTAATAATACCAAATTTTATTTTCATTACCTTGCCGTGAGTAATTTCTCAACTAGTTTTCCAGCTGCAGTTTGTTTTTTGTTTGTGTTTCACCACGTAATGAAATTCAGAATGAATTCAAATAGAACTCAGTTGACATTTCGTTGCTCATCAAACAAGTTAATCCTCATTTAATTTCCTGGAACAACTGGTTAACTGTCTTTACCTGGTGCAATTAGTGGCCTCATGGGGTTTTAATGGTCTGACGACTATTCAGTGACGTGCAGATATGTGTTACTTTAGTTGCTTTTCGTTAAAGATCTGCTTTGGCGAGTGGGAGTAAGAATTGCAGGACTTGGTGGCTGTGGTGGGTAACATTAGCCAAATGTACCACCATCAAGTGTCTCTAAAACCTGAAGACATATCATTTCATCGATTCTTGTGGCTATAGATAGAAACAGAACACAAAGAAAACAGACAACGAAAACAGACAAATGTTTTCAAAATATTTTCGATCCTCGCGGAAAAACAAAACTGATTCATAAGCAAACGCTTTGTTTTTAAGCTTTTTACTTAGTCTCTAGTTCTGTTTATAGATGTTTCTTACAAAAAAATAGGATCTGAGGGTTGGTAAAAAAGAAAGAAAATAATCCGGCTGTAGCGTAGGTCTTAATGCCGGTTGCTTTAGAATTTTTAAAAGGAAACATTTCTTTAGAATAAACATTGCTCTCTATGTATGTATATACATCCCTTAAATCAAATTCTAATTGGAAACCCTTTGTAAAATATTTCAGAACATTTCAGCAATCAGATAACAGTTAACCTTTGGTCACGTATCTTAGACTGATTTTTAAAAACTTACTGGAGTGAAGGCGTTTTATCGGATTTTACTGGCACGGCGCAACGCGCTATTATACTTTCAATCTTTTCGTTCACTGATGTGTGCAAAAAGCGTGATCCTTTGAAAAGGAAAAATTATATGAATTATCACGAGTAAAGACATTAAAACAATTGTTGTTTGGTGATGAGACTTTTCTTTTTTCCGCTCACTTGAAAACATCAGTTTCTAATATTCAAAACTTCGAGTTCGCGACATTTAATACCGTTGAATTGGATGCATTTTTTTGTTTAATCGCCATATAAATGACCAAAAACAGTTAAATACTTGCAATATGTAAACAATTTTTCTCTCACTGTTGTATCATTGAATAACTTTTTTTTACACTGAATATTCGAAAATTTGTGGTATACATAGCGAAATAGAATTTTGAAGTAAAGCATATTTTTTTATAATAGATTTGTTAAAACTTTAACTTTCTTTCGTTGCGCTTCCAGTGTCAGTGACGTTGTGTCGCGGAAAATTTACAAGTTTAGGGTAAAATTTTGAATGCTACCAAACTGTTTCGAAACTGCTCAAAAATCTCAAAACTTGACTAATTGTTCCTACAATTAAATAGTATAAATCACTTAGGATTTTAAGAAAGTTATCATGATTTTATAGGTAGAAGTGATTGAAGTAAAGTTTGTATGAAAAGGTGGCACACTGTGCATTTTACAAATTACACAGTGCAGCGGTCATTTACTAATTATAATATAAATTCTGTTAAAACAAAAGTCTTTGGTAAATAAACCAAATGATATATTCTCACCTCTCTCTTTTCATGTATGCTAAAATTTATGATGGATATTTTTTGTTGATACAAAAATAACTTTAAACAGGATAGCCATGTTTTTCATTGTATTGACAAATTGACGCGACTTAAGAGCGAATGTTGAGTTACTGATATGATAGATAATGTAGGTGTTTAAATAGAAAACCTGATAAGCAATTTTTTTAGACTTTTCTCTGCTTTTCAAGACTATTCTTTGGATTTGGTTCCGGTCATAAAAGTTTGAAATTTTTGTTGCTGTTTGGCGTAATAATTGGGTCACCTATAGGGCAAACCTTTTCAAGAATTTTGACAATGAAAACTTTACCGGGACTTGTTGCTGTTTTTAGCAGGCGTTTTGCATTGTGTTGTGGAAATGTGTGAAAGACAACTGACGGAAGTGACTGGCGACCAAAAAAACAATCAGTGACCTTGATGGTTTGTGCTTGCAACACGATACTTCCTCTGCCAACTGAAACACAAAAGTTTTTTTTAACACCATGGCAAGGGGCCAGTGGTACGTTTAAGATAACGTGGGCTGGAGGCCACTTTTAATGACACCGATTTTACCTGTATATTTATCTTTGTTTACCCAGCAGTTTGGCAATAACTTGTAAGAACAAGTAATGTTTGTTCTCAGAAATAGTTACTTGACTGGAAATAAATTTAAAATTCTCGAGGTTTCCCACCCTTTCAACTGTGATAAGTTGTTTATAAGTGGCACATTTCAAGAAGGTTCCTAAAAAGTATAGGAAGCGAAGGTGGTGTAGAAAAAATGAATATAAAATAACTTAAATATTTTTTTCTCAAGAAATTGTTTAGACCAGTAAGAAAAAAATGACCTTGGTAGAAATTGCGAGAAAGCAGAAAAAGTAATGCTCTAAAACTGACGCAGTTTGCTTCAAAACATGTGATTTTCTTTGTTGGGGTTAAGAGCTAATTTCCGGCTTTTGTAGTGAGCTGTTTCCGGAAAAGAATATATCCGAATCATTCGACCCGATCCGGAAATATTATTCGGAACTGATTATGACCTGCGGTGTTCAACGCAATTAACAACTTGCGTGGTTTTAGCCCACTACGGCTTTGTGTTCACCTCTGGAACAACCCTGAATAAATTACGGTCGTAATTGTTGATACCTTGCAGGGTTCTTATGGGTCATGGAATACCTGGAACACAAAGTCATGGAAAATTGATACAATTTAGACAGGATTGTACAAAAAAACAAGGAATAAAATAACTTTTTTCATTTGTACAAATATCTCGTATAAACAGCTGCTCTCTTCTTTCATCTTGGCTCACGTGCCAGGAAAAAGTAATTGAGGATTTTCTTGATGTAGTTTGGAAAAGAAATAAACAGAAGGTCATGAAATATTGCGAAAGATCGTGGTAGAAGTCGTGGAAAGTCATGGAATTTCAGAATTATGGAGAATTTACGCTGTTCGGTAGCTAAGGAACGACGCCTTAGATTTTGGAAATATTTTAGGATACCAGTGGAATTATGAATCAGCTAACACAGGAAGAATCTGTTGTTATGGATTGATAATGAAATAATCCTATTGGCTTGGATGTTATTATTGTCTTAGGAGAGCTTGCGAAATCCCCCATTTAGCTAAAAAAATATGTATTTGGTTTTAGCCAAACAATCCATTAATGAAACAATTTCTTTACACCCCACTGACAAAATACAACAGCAACTAAACATAGATAATAGTGAATAGATGAGGTGTGAAATAACTCGAGTGCGGGGCAAAAAAGCAACTTCAGTTTTTCCTTTCAACAAAATTTCAGGAGATGGGCATATAGTTACTCAAAAAAGCTTTTACTCGCAAAGTTTCATGGGTAAAAAGGTAAATTTGTTCCTACTCTTAAAAGCACTCTTGTACACAATGTACATAAATAGATCCTGTTATCCCATCCGTATTTCTAATAACAAAAACGTGTTTGTACGGGCTTCGCACGGGTCATAGAAAATCTGGAATGTCATGGAATTTTAGAATTTTATTTTCCAGGCGTGGAAAGTCATGGAAGCTCGATTAGGGTCATGGAAAGTCATGGAAAATCGGTACAATTTAGAAAGGAGTGTACAAAAATAATGAAAAAGAATGAAAAAAAGCTCGATCATTTGCGCGAATCTCTTGAAGTAACAGCTGTTTTATTCCGTCATCTTGGCTTATGTGCTAGGAAAGAGTAATTGAGAGTTTACTTTATTTAGTTTGGCAAAGAAATGAACAGCAGAAGGTCATGAAATATTGCTAAAAGATCACGGAAAAAGTCATGGAAAGCCATAGAATTTCAGAACTTCAAAGAGTACAAATCCTGTGATACTGGTTCGCTCCCTAATCGAACCCAATGGAGAAAGACGGGTTTTTGCAATCGCCCTCAGCTGGAAAAATCAAAACCGAAGAAACGCTGAAATTCAAAAACAAATATGTAAATAAAATCTAGTACGCCTTTCTTGATTATATTAAAAACTAGTAAAAATATTATTTATTTTTAGCAATTTGAGCCTCAAATTGTTCTTTGTTCTATTGCCGTGTTTCCATAGGGTTTAAAATTGCTTTTTGGCTGTTGCTTTAACAATTTTGCTTTGGTTAGTTGTACATGTAAGGCTTCTGCAGCAGAAGTCTTGTCTACCTTTTGTTAACCAAAGAATATATTCATAATCAATGACAACAAAATGAATGGTCATTTTATAGGGATTTAAGTACCGGTTTAAAAGTTAGGACATTTTTAGTTTTTGTGAAATCGTATTTACCAGTATAAAGGTTAATATCTTACAAAGGTAGTTTTAATATGCCTTAAACAACAAATACAATTTTTTGAACTTCAAACGTAACAATGATCCACACGAGCTTAGCCTATATTATTCACTAGCTGAACATATATGTTGTGACTCATGGTTTCTTGGGCATATTTGAAACAAAGATTTAAACCTCGTTAAAATTTTGAAATTATCTTTTCAACCTCAGATTGTTTTTATTTTATTTTTAATTTTTAGGCGATTTCAGCCTCAATGTTCTTATTGAGTTCGTTCTAAATAAAAAAAAGTGTATTTGAATTTTAAATGCTAGCAAAACGGGGGCTCAAAAGATGTTATTTTTATTGACGCGGGGCGGGGAAACGGAAACACACGAGTCAGCGGTCCAAGTATATAATGAAAAAAAATTGCCATAAAGGTTTGACACTACTAGTTCTCTCTTCGTCCGAATTTTCGTAAGTGCCTCTGTTTTGAGCAGAAATAACTGAACTGTTACTGTAAAGCGCTAATCATTAGTTTAATTAATCCGCACGACAAGCAGTCGATAATGCCATGCCGAGTTTTTTCCGATCAACAGTGGTTTGAAAACATTAATCCCTTAAGGATATTAGGTTAGGCCCAAAGTCCCACGGACAACCATAGTTAACAAGTTTTAAGGTCAACAACATCTCCGTTTAAATATTTTTGCGTCACTCAGTACTTAGTCAACCTAGTCTACCCACTTTTGGCTTATGGTTACATTATAAAGTGTCAAAGACACAAACGAGTACTATACTCAGCGCAACTTATACCGTTTGAAGCCCTATTGAGGGCAAAAGAATAAAGCTATATATTTGTTTCTTTGCGTTACAGAAAGGTTTTTCGACTTTATTTGCCGAGACAGAGAAATATGATTCGCTTGGTTCTAGTGGTGCTGTTCAGCGCGATTCCTATTAACCAAGTCCAAGGTGAAGATACGTCAGAACGTAAGTACCGGTCTCTGTTATGTTTGATAGGGTTTACGATCCACAACCTTTACTCGTTACACTTGTCTTACTCAGTTTAGAATAAATACTGACTTGTCAAAAAAATTGCGTCAGAAAAAATTGGTATATTCCCCGAGCGGGAATCGAATCCACGTCTCCCTGTATTCTAGTCAGGGGTGCTAACCACTACACCATCAGGGACCATGTACCACCAAGTTAACAACGTAGCAGTTTCATGATTAGTTGAGTTGGTTAGTGCTAGAGTTGATATTCTTATAAAGATATTATTAGTATAAATGAAGTAAATTGATAACATCAAATTCCTGGATCCAATTTTATTCATTCCGGCACGTGAAATGCAAGTGCGGCCAAATACTACTGACTGTTGTGTGTTTCGTCTCAATATAAGGCTGAGATCCATTTAGTAATACAAAATGTGAGGCATATATATGAAACAACAACACGGCTCGGCCCAAGACTATATGTAAACATGTGTCTCTGTATGTTGTTCAACACTATGAAAGGAAAACTAAATACACTTTGACGTCCTTTCGTTCTATAAATACACTTCAGTATGATGTTTGGAGACACGAGGGTTTTTTTATTTGAATTTTACCAAAAAACGAACACTGGTTATCATCTGTAACTACAAATATAACGACTCGTTAGTGCAAATTGCTGCAGTTTCTTGTGAGCACAAGTATATACTGAGAAAGCTTTGCACAATCCTTGACTTGTTGTGTACAGGAACAAGTAAAAATATGATGTAAAGACCTTTATAATTGAATAATCTACAATTAGAATATCGTTCTCCTATTTTGATTGTCCCCACGCGTAGTAAATATTGCTGACTCATGTTGCCTGAAGCTTGAAAAATATATCGGCTCCTGCTGAGAACCCTCTTAAAATTAGAATTTGTTACATAATCGAAGACACAAGAAGTGTTGGTTCCGTTCCTGTGCAACGATCGAATGAGTACACACCCGTACGATGAGGTCAAACATAGGTTTCTACCCGAGAGCTCAGAACTCTTAGTAAACCAAAGAACAAAATAAATAGATACGGTATTATTTCGTTATTTAACTATAGAATCAATACGTTCTTGAAAAGTTTTTTTTTAAACTGAGGAGATGAGAGGTAGCTGGAATCGATTTAGCAGCTTACAAAAACTCTTCTCTTAACTCAGTGTAAAATCAAACTGGGGTTTTTCAAACAAATAGGAAAAAGTGGGTAATCTTTTAATATACTACAGGTATTTATTAACTGTTACTGTTAGTAAATTAAAAAAACAATTTATAATTATTTAAGATTAAGTTATTTTCCTTCGTGTTTTTTAATGCAAAAAACATGCATACACCAAACATGAGGCTAAGAGTTTGTTGAAAAATAAGAAACTTTTAAGAAACATTAGCAGGCCGACCTCGGACAGCAAATTTAGAAAATGAAATTGTAAGGTAATTTGCAATGAACTCTTTCATAAAACACAACTGCAGCCGTATCATCTTCGAAGCAATTTGCATACGTCAAACAGTAGAAGTTAAATTGACTTTTAAATTGCTCGTGGACACTCCCTCAAGGTTTTACTATGACAAGACCATTTTTTTAGCAATCAAATTTTAAGAAACAGCTGACAAACAATTCAGGCTAAAGATATGAAAACACACGGGATGATCTTCATTTTTGTATTTCTTGATGTAAAAAACCGTGTAAATCAATTTGCAAACTTGTGCCGGAGAGAAGGACCGTTCTGTTTAGTGCTTCCCAAAGATAGCAGTGGTACCGACACACGTTGTTCTAGAACATCCATGGTACAATATTTATAAACACTATTTTAATCATTTTATTTTGGAAGGAACTGAACAAATTTGTATTTGTTTTAAAATGGTTTTTTGAAAACTGCATGATTAGTGTGCATAACCATGCAGAATTTGTAGATAATCTCGTCCTAACCATTTGACTCGAAGCCTTAAAGTTTTAAGATTTGCCGTAACCGAAAAGTTTTTCGATAAACCTAAACTTACAATGCATTTATATTTTTATATTCTATCACTGAAACTGACTTTAAGTGCGCTCGTTGAATTGCAAGTAAAATTCTTTTCGAATCCGAGCATTTTAAACATTTCTTGTAGTGCACAGCAAATGCTTAAGATCAAGATATACCTAAGTAAAACATAACTTTATTTTGAACAGCACGATTATACAACTGCACTAACCAGAGAACAGTTGCTTTAGTCTTAACTGATTCTATGTGTTGTTGGTAATTAAGCAGTTTTCTTAAACTCTTTAGCTCAATTATCACTATCAGTTCTAGACGAGTACAGAAAACGTTGTATTCAGTCTGCATGTGTTAAAGCAACTTTTGCGGAAGCTACATGGTAGGAATCGCAATTGATTCTTACGTTTTAGGATTTAGTTTTGCCAAGTAAAGTTACCGGGTCGCCTCAGTGAAGCGCGCCCTTTGTCTAACTAAGTACCATACTTCTTATACGTTTTTTCTAAACTGTTTTAAGAAATTACGCGTAATTTTCTCATCGTACAGGATTCTAATCAGTAGCTGGCTAGACAGGCGTAAAACACTTTTTCTGCAACGGAATTATAACAATTCAACAGTTCGTAAACTCCAAAAGAATCTAACGGCTATTGCGTTACTTAAAATGATTACTCAAATTCGGTGTTTAGTTATCTATCTCGATTCTTAAAAGCATTCTACAACATTTCCTAGTTTAAAGAACAAGTAAGCAGCGATTTTATTCGAAATTTTTTAATTAAAATACAGAAATCAGTGTTTGTGATTACTCAGCAAAAAGTCACCATTGTTATCGAAATAAGACTACTTTTAGTAGTCTTAGACTAAATTCAAAAAGGTTCTTAAATCTCTACTTAAAAATTAGTCTGAAAACTAAGTTTTCTTCTTCTCCTAGAGCTAAAAGGTCTCTTCCTTGTGAACGAATTCGCGAAAATTTCATGTATCCGAATATCCAATTTTCGGAACATCGCGAAAATTTCGTGTAATAAGGTATTCTAGATAAAAAAAACAATAGGTTTTACACTGGCACTTCAAAGTTAGTTTCCCTTCAGAAACAATAGGAAGTCGATTCAATATAACATATGGCGTTATTACAGATCTTGCATAATCGCTTTCATTCTTTGATTTATAGATTTGTGACGATGTTATGATCGATATTGTGTTCTTTATCTCTTATTTTTAAAGGATATCCGGCTAAAAATGCTTTTGGAAAAATGACAAAATGGCACGTGGCTAACGATGGATTACAATTGCTTTAGGACATAAGTGTGAAAGTGTGGTTTACTAGAAGTTTGTTTCCGTTGTGCTGCAGCGATGGGTTTAAAAAAGACCGCACTGTATTAACCTCTTCTTTGTTCACCTTGGGCTTGACCGCAAACCGTGATTTACAAAGAAAACAACCCTTTATTTCAATTTTTTTTCAATTTTAGTACAATATTAGTTTTCCTGCCGACCCTCCTCTGGATTCCCCAGTGTGCCTTTGTTGCAGTCCTGGTGAAAAGATGTGGTTTTGTTTGGTTTTCAATGTACCACCAACATAGCTTTTCTTACTTGAAATATTTCAGGAAATAGCTTGACCAAATGAAAAATATAACCGTTTATCGTCCCACGCATTTTTTTTTCGGAAGCCGCCTCTAAAACAAGCCCAGAACCGGTCCGGTTGGCTCACCGGCTGTAGCTGTGTCCCGGCACTAAATTTTGAACATGGTTAAAAAAATGATGCAAAATAAATACGTGCAATTTTCACATTTTAACATCAGTATAAACTACTTTAAAACTTTGACTTTAAAGTTATTTTAAAGATTGGATTGTTGAATATAAAAATGTAAATAAATGTGAAAACTACTAGTTACAAAATTTCATCGTGCAGTTTGGCCTTTAGTTTTTTTTAAAAAAGTTGTCAGTGACAATTCTTTTATTTGTTTTGGGATCATATTCAACGTTTTAACACCCCTGCAGGGATGTCAATAAGAGCGGTAACCCGTAATACCTGTTACGGATGAGCTAACTCAATGTTACGGGAGAAGATTTTCAGTACAAGTACAAAGTCAACGACCACGTGAAGAAATGCTGGAAATGCTATACGGGTTATACCTTTAATGAAACGGCCTGCTTAAAATCTTATTGACATCCCTGTCCCTGTACTGAAAGAATATTGTAAAACCTCACTAATTCAGCCACTAGCTGCGATTGGTGTTAGACGTCGACCAACTGCCTTTTACGTTTACGTTTTTAGAATGTAACAGCGCTCTGGGTGTCGCTGATGGAAGAATTCCCAACCACCGCTTCAAGTCCTCATCTACATACCACCCCGTACGACACGCCCCACACCTTGCAAGGTTAAATGCCTCCGACAAGACGCAGGGTTGGTGTTCACATGTGTACAGTTTTGGCAACGAGTACCTTGAAATCGACTTGGGTCAAAACTTGCGGGTGAGTGCAGTTGGTACGGAAGGGGTGTACGTAAAAGACCCGGTCAGCGGTCGACTGAATTTTACTTACCTCAAAGAGTTCGGCTTGTCGTACCGCCGCAATGGAGAGAGAAAATGGAGGACTTATAGGGAAGATGAAGTCACAATTAAGGTGATGAATCTATTACGTTTTAATTGGTAGATATTAGCTTCAGTTTTTTCTGTTATTATTATATTATCATTGTATTGGTCTTTTAACTTTTTTGCTATAGTAGCAGTCAAGCAACAAGAACAACAACAAACTAAGCTAAATCTAAATCCTTTTAGAGCTTAAGTGTCCCATTGGAGCCAGTGCTTATCGTCTCCGGTTTTTGTAGTATTAAGCAGATGAGAGTCATTGACTCCCCCTGGATGGGACACTAATCCATCGCAGGTTAGCTCCCAGCAGAAGCTGGTACCGCATTTTATCAAACTTGTAAGAATGGAAAGCTGAGTCAACTTTGGTGGAAAAGAAGGTCACACAAATGTTCAACGCTCTGCTGAGCCGGGATTTGAACCCGGGCCTTGTGGTTAGAAGGCAGAGATCTTACCACTGCACCAACAACGCTAGAAAAAAACTGCAAACTAAAAAGTTCTTGAACGAGCATACTGTATGTACCGGAATTTCGAAGGAATCGGAAAATGCTGCAAAGCTACACACAACAACAACAACAACAACAATTCATTTTGCTCTTAGAAGATGATAGACGTTTAGAAATTTTTAAGATGAATGAATTAAGTAATTTCAAAGTTCAAAGAGCATAGCTGCTTAGAAATAATAGCAACTAATCGAGCTAAGCAGGCGGGTCAAAGCGGGAACTGGTTGAAATATTCAGAGCCAGACTGACACAAAAATACTAGATGAACAACTATACAAATTTAGACAAGTAATAAACATAATTTAGATGCAGCTTTACAGTTAAACATGCTCAGTATATAACTTTGAGCAACTTATGACATTAAGAACAACGCCCAAACACGGTATTAAATGAAAATGATATCCTGGGTTCGAATTAAACAATTGACTTATATCATAAAGAGGTGCATTTTATACTAAAAATCTTAAACAGAGTATAGAAATTTGAAACATAATATTCACAAACAGGGTCAGGCTTTTAGAGCTAGGGCGGCACCCCACTACCCTAACTTAGGGTGAGTATATTACATAGATTACAATTACTATAGTAACTCAAAAACTTACCCTTCAAAGATCGTGCCCTTTCTAAAGTAGAGGAATTTGTAACTTAGCTTTATTCCATATTTTTTGTCTGAAATAGTTTTTTTTTCGGAAATTGTAATGATAATGATTAGTTGGTAAGAGGACTTCTTGTCGTCCAACTTAGTCCGTATTCATACTCGTGATTTCGTATGATTACAGACCAAATTGGACTCCTCTCAGTCCTATTATTATTAATTGTCGCTCTCTAAATCTGGGTTTAGCTGTTTAAGATTGACGCGAACTCGACCAAAGGGATGACAGTTCACCATCTCGTGACTCCTCGCGTGGTGCGTTACTTACGGTTTGCTATGGATGAAGGACTGGAGGAAAAGCACGATCGATGGTGTCTGAGAGTGGAAGTGTACGGCTGTAAAGTTCTAAAGCAAGGTAACAATACAGTAAAAACCCGGAAGTAAGAACCTAGTTTTTAAGAACCTGTTAGGCTAAAATTTTCCAGTTAGACTCCCTCTATACAAAAGCCTGTTTTGCCTAAAATTTGAAACAACTTCTTATTTTCCAAAATCTGTTAGAGCTGATTGTAGGTGGACAATGTATTATATAGCACATGTATACATGTTATGTTCTGAAGGAGCACTGCAAAATTTATGTAATCAGCGCTTCGATTTTCCTATTTCACATAAATGATTACTTAGTATGCAGATTTTATGTAGGGAATAGGCTGAATAGCACTATGTTCTAATAACTACAACGTAATTTTTTTTCTTCAGAAAATAAGAACTTATTTTAAAAACCTAAATAGCTAAACCTTGTGATAATTACCCTTTATGTAAGAATCTGTTTAGGCTAACTTAGGAAAATGCAGATAGTCTTAGTTGCGGATTCTTACTTATCAAAGTACGACGGTCTTTGTCACGAACGAGCGAGTTCCAATTCATTTATAAAACAACTTCGGGTCAGCTCATTTCTTCCGAATATGAACAAACCGTGAACTGGAAGCCTTGTTTTGTTTTTTAAAAAGGGCGGGAAATGGAGAATATGAAGTAAAGTGAGAGTATAACGCTTGTGGGATGTTGCTTTGAAAAATAAACTCACAAGTTCAGCACATGCGCACCAGTGGTAACTTGTAGCCATTAAATTGAGCATTAGGGATTGATTATTAATATTTTGTTTCATTAGTTGGACTGAAAAGTTACAAGGCGTCGCAGGGAAATCCCCGCAGTCCAGGAGTGAGGAACTTTCGCGACATTGGTTACGATGGTACCAGGCTTAAATACGGCTACAAGCCGGGCGTACTGTCTGGGGGACTGGGTCAGTTAACTGACGGTGTGTTGGGAAAAAATGCGGTGTGGAATGACACGAACGACACAGACTGGGAACCATGGGTTGGTTGGCGCGACGTATCAACTCGCTACCCAACAGCAACTTTTCGCTTTGATACCTCAAGAGTGTTTTCGTCTATCAGGTTTCATGTTGTTAATCACTATGGAAACGAGAAATTGCTATTTGACAAATTAGTGATATCGTTTAGTAATGATGGCGAGTATTACTCGTGGAAAGTTGTTTACGAGCCTAGTCGGGACAAGCGAATGGACAAAGACAGGGCGTTTTGGATTGAAGTGGACACTAAAGACAATGTAGGCAGTTTTGTGACATGCGATTTCTTCTACTATGGATACTGGATATTGCTTAGTGAGGTGGAATTCGTATCTAGTAAGTAGAAATTTCGCCTTTTATCTTTTTATTACTTTATACTTTCGTATATTCTTTTAGTGATCGAGTGGTCAGAATGTCTGGCTGAAAGTCAAAATGGTGGTGAATCAGGGTCGTAAGTCTAAATTTTAGTGAATGAAGGAAAAGGAATTGCAAAACAGAGTAGCAAAGTTCATTAGGTGACAAACGTTTTAATAAAAGTTATTTCGCTTACTCCACAGGACCGTTTATAAATGGCACAGACGTTGTGAAAACGGAACCTACCGACTCCAACGTTAACACAGACATTGACGGTGAGTGGCCGACGACATCTCAGTTATACCGGCACTGGTACTTCTGCGTTACTAATTCCATCTACTAAGTACTAAACTACTAACTACTATTAACTAACTACTAACTACAAACTCTGACTACTAACTACTAAGTGCTAAACTACTAACTACTATTAACTAACTACTAACTACAAACTATGACTACTAACTACTATTAACTAACTACTAACTACAAACTATGACTACTAACTACTAAGTGCTAAACTACTAACTACTATTAACTAACTACTAACTACAAACTCTGACTACTAACTACTAACTAACTATTAACTAACTACTAATTATTAACTACAAACTCCTAACTAATAGGTATTAAACTACTAACTACTATTAACTAACTACTAACTACAAACTCTGACTACTAACTACAAACTACTAACTAACTATTAACTCACTACTAAAATTTTATTAACTATACAAACTCCTAACTAATAAGTATTAAACTACTTACTACTATTAACTAACTACAAACTACAACTACTATTAACTAACTACTAATTACTAACCTAAACTACTAACTACTATTAACTAACTACTAGCTACAAACTACTAACTATAAACTAACTGCTAATTACTAACTACAAACTACTAAGTACTAAGCTACTATTAACTAACTACTAACTACAAACTACTAACTATTAACTAACTACTAACTACAAACTTTTAACTAACTACCCACTACAGTCTACTAAACTACTAACTATTAACTAACTACAAACTACTGACTACTAACTTATAACTACTAACTGCTAACCTAACTCAGTAATAATTTCTAACTACTAACTCCTACTGTACAACTATATATTGGAGCAATGAACAGAATGTTAATGGCGCTTAGATATGACTAAATTTCATTACGTTAAAGCAAGAAATATTTTAAAGACTTTTTAACTTTTTTTCCCTTTTCTCTCTTCCTTTTTTTGCTTTGATTTTTTTGACCTTTGAAGTGGCCTAAAGAAATCTTCAACTCTATAAAGCCGCTGTCACACGTTGAAACTTTTAGCTGAAATTCGTGCGCAACCACGATGCGAAACAAGTTTCAGCAGGTGTTGCACCGTGTAACATAGTCGGTTTCGTGAAACTTTTTTGAACTTCCGTTGCGAGACAGGTTTCACGAAAAG
>JAOCNB020113321.1:0-11145 GCA_026546465.2 Palythoa caribaeorum | reverse complement strand
TCTGGCAAATAATTATTATAACTATTTTCAACCAATTTATCAAGAAAAAAATTTTCGTTGCATGTCACCTTTAAGGTTAATAAACCCACAGGCTTCCCAAACATAAAATTCGACTTCTATGAATAAGAACCGAACGTATTTATAAGAGATTGTATGGGAAAATTGTTGATTCTATAAAAACATGTAAATTACTACCTAGTTTGAAATAAACTTCACCTACCTCTAATATGATGTCTTCTTGTGTTTTGTACCGGTTTTTGTGCCATTTTGTGGCCGCTTGGTGGATATATTTGAAAAAGTGTTGCTCCCCCCAAAACAGAATTAAAGGCAGCACACTTCATCGCCTCCCAGCCAGATGTCACTCCACAAATTGCTCAATCCTCAAAAAGAAAAGTTCTGAACCGCCAAAATAACAGTGGCTTCATAAAGCCCAATAAATTTCACTCCACATACATGTGCTTTGGCAGTCAAAAGACTAAACAAGACTGAGAAATTTTGAGTAAAGTTCGGTAGTTCGGCTTTCCTACTAGGTTTGTGATGACATGAGCGCCGCGGCTGTTACATCATGAAAAGAATCTAGTTTCATCCTTCACTCTGATTGGTCCATTTGAATCTGGCCACACGCTAACGGCATGGCCGCGGCGAATCATGTCATCACAAGCCTAGTAGGAAAGCTGAACTACCGAACTTTACTCAAAATTTCTCGGTCTTGTTTAGTCTTTCAACCGCCAAAGCACATGTATGTGGAGTGAAATTTATTACTGGGTTGCCTGTGGCAACTCAGTCTAAAAATGGGCCTGGTTTTTTCTGTGGTGTCCGTTAGAAATTGCAATTTTTGCGCAAGAATGCCTAATATGGATTAACAATGACGTCGTGCACTGTGTGATTGGCTAGCTCGGACGTCTACATCACATCACAAGCGAGTACAAGGTTTTTTCCAAGAGTGCTGGATATGAAAGTAGCAGCGGATTAGTGGTGGAAATAACAAGTGATTAATTTGGGCTGCAATTATCCTTAGTTTTTTCCTCGGAACGCTCAAACTACTCACAAATTCACACGCAGCTCGTCGTAGACTCACACTTCTTTTCTTTTGAAGTGTAGCAAACATGTATATTGAACTCGAACAGATTACAAAGACATAAGTTGTTCGTATGTAACTGTGGCAGACGCCTTCGACTTTCGCTTCGATTGCTCATCGACAACAGCGAACAAAGCTATCAACTTAAACACAAGCCGAATCAAATGAACTCAGATATTACTGAAAAATCTTTCTGGACCTACTTTGAAAGGACTGTGAGTATTACAGCTTGATGCAATGTAATGGAACAAAGTGGCTTACAAAATGAAGGTGAAAATTAAATGGAGTGTTTTGTTTTCGCTCCCTGATTTTATACCTGAGTGTTTCATAAATTAAGGCCGTTTATTACAAAGACACATGTCGCTCAACTGTGGTAGATGCCTTTGACTTTCGCTTCGGTAATCGGAATTTTGGAACTGTCGTCGTTATTATATTCATAAACTCGAACCTCACATTTAATGAACTCAGATATTAAATTTAGTGAAATGTTGGAAGTTAATGCAATTTACCACAGCATTATATGGCGAACTGTTTATAGTAGAAGCAAGAATTATAACAGTTCAAGTCTTTGTTTGAGCATATTAAAATGTGGTTTTGATAGACTTACTGTTTAAGGTTTGAACTCAGTTTATATAAAGTCAAATACCTACAATATGCTTCATAAAAAAGCGTAGACTTCGTCATTCAATTCAAAATTACAAATATTAATTTGCCGCCCAGGCTTAAATATAACCCAAGGCTAAATGGGGCATTATTAGAATCCGAAAACAACAGAACGCTTTTTGTATCACGAAATACTGATTTTATTCAAGGACTTGATCGCAAGCAAAGATTCCAAATTTTTTAAGCTATTAAGCATTGCAAAACTTGAAAATTCAAAACAAAAATTGCCGTGCATGTCTCGTGTTGTTTGTGCGTTTTATATGACAGCGCCATCAGAAAGCCATTGTAGTGGTGGCTAAATTTTGGGGATGAGATAAGATAGGTTGATAAGTGATAGGTGTGGGAGGGAGAGGGGGTGGAAATCAAAAGACAATCGTCCCCCAAAAAAACTATTGCAATTCACGATTTAGAAAAAACTCACAAACTAAAAGTAATCGTTAATCCGGAAGCAATCATCATATATAAAGCAATTTTAAGTGTTTTTTTCTAGATAGTTAAGAAAAGAGTTTTGTTTATTTTTTATCATTACATAATTCACGTTAAAGAATATCCGGCTAAACTTTCCTGTGTAGTAAAAACTGCGTTTTATAACTGCAAAATACGAAATATCTCAGCAGATGAGATTTCTGTTTTGTCGCCCAATTTATACTTGTGACTTTGTATTTCTTGCTTAATTTTTGTTGCAACCTACTGCGTTTGAGACTTGATCTTGCCAAATATGACAGTCGACTTATAAATGCATCTGCACATAGAAATTCTAAAACGTGCAATTTTTTATGACATTATTGCAGCTTGACTTATACACGACATATTCGATTTATACATTTTCAAGAATAGATCAAAGCTTCAAGACAGGCAACCCAGTGAAGGCTTCCAAAGCTTCTTGTTGTCAATAAGTTCTTGACTTTGTCAAATGCTGTACATTGTCTTTGCTATACCTAGAAACAGGTTATGTATACGGTCATAATGCAAAATCGAATGATGTCAAAATACTCCAAGTCCAAAAGGCTGTAATGTGTTACTCTATTGTTTCGACAGAACTCTTTACGCTTTCCTACTCTTTTGATCGTCGGCAACTTATTGGCTGCTATTCTGTGCATTACATTTGTTCGTGGTTGCCAGGTAGTCCTGTAAAATCCGGAATAGTCTCGTTTTTTTTCCATAGTCTTCAGAAAACTTCTTCATGCATCAAGAACACCCTTGCATCAAGAAAATGGCGCATTTTCCTTGTTGCTGGTACATCCGAGGAAGTACGTAAAAAGGCTGCTTAGAAGACAATTGGAAATCTTCTTAGTGCAGATTTTAGTCATTCCTTTCCAGGGTCCCTTTATTTCGTCTCTAGCAGGCTCTAAGAATTCATTCAAACATTTTGGCTCTAGAACAATTCCTATTACTATCACATTTTGCCATTTAAATCTTTCAGTGTGTGGCAGGTTCAAAATAACAAGATTGAAAACTCCAATAATAATATTTTCTGTGTTTCATGGGTTAAAAGAAATCAAGGAGCTGATTTATTTGAGACATTTGAGTTCCCTTTCAGGATCATTCAAGAATAATTAACCCATTGTCAGTTGATAGTATTGTGTACATAAGATATGAAGAACAAGTGTTCGTTTGGAGCAAAAGAACTTTTATCTATACAATTTATGTTATGAAAAGTTTGTAGTGGCTTGTCAAATCAAAAAAGCTGAAGCTCCAAAAAAATACAACAATCCTTTTTCTCCTACTACAACTTTGTAGCATAAAGTGCAAATTCTTCAATTTCGACAAGATTCCATTACTTTGTTGCTGCATCTGCCCCTTCAAAATCTTCAGCATTGTCATTGGAGTCATCGAGACCCACTGTTTGCTTGGAAAACACATCATGTTTTGTCTGGTTGCCTCTCATATCATCATTTCTTTTTTTAGGCATATAATGAACTAAAAATAGGAAATAAAAGAAGCTTAAGTTGCATTTAGAAATTTAATCTTCAAGAGTAAGCTTTTATTAAGATATAAAATGATCCTGAGAGTAAATTATACCACACTAGTGTGTCCCACTCATTCAAACAAGCATTTCAATAGACGAGCGGTTGGTCATACAGTAAGCTCTCTAATAGAAATATTGACGCCGATGGTGCTCTACAGAAGCTCTGCTATTAAACCCCCAACCTCGTACTTCTTTTTGCAGCTAGAAACTTTAATATTGCCCCAGGACTTTAATAGTCTCATTTCCATTTGTCATCATTGAGTCATACTATCATATTACTAAGATATAGAAATATCGCTGCAAGTAGTAAGAGATAATACAGGACGTAAGTAGAATTATGAGTAATAAGAAAGTTTATTACACGAGATTTCATAAATAAGTATATAACTGAATAATCCTAACGTGATTGATTATTTCAAGATCATGAATTGATGAATACAAGAGTTAGCCACAATAGACACAATATTCTAAGGACTTGTTTTTATAGAATTATTAATTTAGTATGCATTAAACTATATGTCTGCAGGGAAAAAACTTTTCTTACTTCCCAATTTCGGGATTGAACTCCCGACCATTTGCTTCACAAGACGGAATGCTCAAAGATAGATAGATAGATGGATGGTTTAGTTTAGTTTAGTTTAGTTTAAAAATTGCTTTATCAGCATGACCTCAATAGTTTTCAGGTATTGCCAAAGCTTCCTTTTTTACAAACTAATCTATAAAACAATAATAATCTGCGACAATTAGATTACATATTACTAATACCTAAAGGAAAAACAAAACAAAATCACTTGTCAACCACAACCTTTAAAGGGAATCTGTCTAATTCAGCTCTACATGCAAAATTTGATGCTTTGTTGTTTACGCCTAGATAATATTTACAAAATCTAAGGTGTACTTTTTCTGTTTGTTCTTTATCCCATGATGATTTTTTTTTTCAGGTATACACCCTATACTTCACACCCATACGTTAATATTGGAGAGATTAAAATATCAAATAGCTTATTTGCTTGTTTGGTTGTAGTTTGTTGAAGTCTATAATCGTCATGAATTTGAATAATGCATGGTGTGCTTTTTCTTTGGATAGTGCTTTATGACTGAAAGTTTCCAGTAGATGAAATTTTAACGCCTAAGTAAGTGAATTCCTCAACAATTTCAAGATTTTGATTATTTAAGAAAATTTAACCTCGCGGGTACTTTTTGAAATTTTCTTCTTAAATGTTAATATGTTTGACGTTTTGTGGTTCACTGTTATGAGGTGCCAGGATTTACAAAAAGAAGACACATCGTTAATGCAGTTTTGTAGACCTTCGCTTGATTTTCAAATCAAAACTAAATCACCTGCATAAAGAACTAAAGATATTTTTTCTCCGGATCTGCGCGTTTTGCTTTAGATAACGACTTTGGTAGGTCATTTAAAAATAGATTAAATAACAAGGGACTCAGAATGCATCCTTGTCTAACTCCTCTTGAGTACTGAAAATTCTTTGTTTTCTCAGAACCCAATTTAATAAAGCAGTTGGATTTAGAGTAAATGTTTTAATTAGATCGTAAAAACGACCATTAATCTTATTTTGTTGTAATTTATATAATAAACCATTGTGCCAAGTCGAATCAAAAGCCTTTTTCAAATCTATAAAACAAGCATAACATTTTCCAGCACTTCGATTATGAACATATTTGTCGACTTTAGTTTTAAGAGTGAAAATATTGCCTGAAGTTCTTTGGTGCGGAAGAAAATCAATTTGAGCATTATGTAGTACTTTGTTTTTTTCAGCATACGATAATAAACAATGATTAAGAATTGAACGAAATCATTTTCCAAGGCAACTTGATACACATATTCCCTATAATTGTTTGGGTCAGATAAATCTCCTGACTTAAAAATGGGTGTAATTGAACCTTCGCACCAAGAGTCCGGTTACATCCCAGTTGGCAAAAATAGGTTAAATAATTTCAGATACCCAGGGCACAGTGAGCTGATACTACTTTTTAACATTTCATTGTTTACTTTATCTATAAACGCAGCTTTCTTGTGTTTTTTTTTTTAATTTTTTTCGAAAGAGTTTTAATTTCTTTCTCCGTTATGGGTTGATCAAGTTCGTGATCAATACCAGTGTTTGATTTTTCTTAGTCAGCTAACTCGTGTTCAATTAAATCTGCTTTTAGGCTTTGCATGCAGATTATTAAAGTGATCGAGCCACTGCTGCTCAGAGACTGGTGGAACCTTAGTTTCTGAATACTCATCGTTAGCATTTTTGAATAATTTCCAAAAATTTACATTTTATTGACATTTTTCGAGCTCTGCTAGCTTCTCGCATTGAAAGTTTTTAAATTTTAGAAGTTTCTTAAATTCAGTAAGTTTCTCATGGTATGATTTGCGTTGAATAGGATTTGTAGGATCCCTATGTTTTAGATTTGAAAGTTGCCGCAGAGATTTTCTTGTTTTCATGCACTCAAAATCAAACTAATTTTTATTTGAACTTCTTATTTTCTTCCTACAGTTTTTAGTTCGTTTCACTTGCAGCTTTTAATAAAATTGCCTGCAGGTCTCTTGCTGCATTGTTAATATTTCCATTATTGTAAGCGTAGTTATTTTCATGAAAGAATCGAGAAGGGAGTTGACTTCTGGAGAGGATAGGGCCATTTTAAATAATTCACTAGAGTCGTTTGACCAAATGAATTGAGGCTTTGCAACGTTGAACTTCGATGTTTGTAATTTTTGTTTTCGTCTTGCTGTGTCGATGTTATGAGGCTTGTATTTATCCATACACAATTTGAACTGTGATCTGATAGGAAGAACGATTGATTCACTACGAAATAGTTAATATTTTGAAAAAAAACTTTGACCTGTTATAATATAATCCACTACACTTGTACCATTTTTACTATGATAAGTTGGTTTACCTAGTGAATCTCCAAAAGTTCTGCCGTTTAGTATGTTTAACTCAAAAGTCTTACACAATTCCAATAAGCGTTTTCCGTAAGACTTCATTTCTTTGTCAAAATTATTGCTATTTTTAGTCGAATCAAATGATAACTCACTACAGTCATTTGTTATAACCTTGTTTCCTTCTTTGGAAACTGTATCAGAAGCCAGTCCTGTACGCGCATTAAAATCACCTAAAAAGATAACGTTGCCCTGTTTTGAAAATGTATCAATGTCTCTCCGGCTCTCAAAAATATCAAACAAGTTATTGTCAAAATAAGATGAACTTACTGGAGGGATATACAGACCGCAGAAAAATCACAGAAAAATCTTCGCTTTTAGATATATGGACGGCCATCGACAGATAACCTAACAGATTGAAAACTGGCCGTAAAATTCATGAAAACAAGACGGCTTTGTCATTGAAATCCGCTGCATATCTTGTGGGCTTGTAAAAAAAAAATGCTCTTCTCAGCTTAGATTGCCCTTGAATCTGCTTTATGTTATCGGTTCGCCTCAAGCTGGCTACGGGCTTGTAACATGTTGATGCAGCTGATATTGTGTCTACTGATAATCCTAGTCCGTGTGTACGCTTTTCACTTTCAGGAAAAGCTGTTGGATTGACAGTACATGTACTACTCGAAATAATTTTTTGTTGAATAGCTTGTACTGATGCTTCGTTTCCTCCAGCAAAATCATTTAGCATTTCATTGTCATACACTTCTTCCTCTACGGATTTCTTCCACTGCCGTACTTTCTCTGATGTATTGTAGCCACTGACTTGACGACTGTTGTCATTTTTTTCTTCTTCATGATGATCCTGAATTTTTTCAACTGGTTTTTTCATGATTGTCGAGAGCTTTTGCGATGCAAAAACAGCATTTCTCTGCTTATCTGCTAAACGGTAATATTTGCGAGCAGTTTCGACCCTGTGTGTCATAAGATCTGCCAATTCAACTGACATCTCGTTGTGATGTGCATGGACTTGTGATACAGCGCTTTTTCTCATCAAAGTGCAGTGAACTTGATCGTCCAGACCTGCCTTCTTCCATGAGGCGCGTATTGCCCTACTCACATGCCCCGAGATAAGTGGCTTCCCATTCCATGAAAGAAAGAAAGCCTCTGAGCTTGACGACAACTTGGCGCGCATTTTCCGTTGATAGATGTTCAGCCAGCGATACAATGTATCGTTCAGTACCAGTCGAGCAGGGCCGTGTGTACTAGCTGTCTTGCAGTGGTCTGTCACTCTCACTACGTAGTGATCATTTTGTTTGATATTTCTGCCTTTATTGAACTGCTCAACTGTTAAATTTGCTAGAACACCTGAGCGATTTGCATTACTTAAAACAATCTGTGTCATAAGATAATCGCGCACAGTAACAAAGGCTGTTTGTGTTATTTCAATGTCATTACAGTCATTAGTCAATTCTCCAAGTATTTTGACTGCTTCTCTTGCTGTGGCACTCTGTTCAAACTGTGCTACTTTTTCTGGTGTTACAAGGTGTTCGAAATCCTGATCTAGTTTGCCCAGCATTCGTTTGCTTGATAGCTTTCGATAGCTCGTTGACCACGACTTGAGAGTATAACACATTGAGTCAATCCGCTGCTTTTCCTTTACACTGAGTTCGCGATCAAGGACATTCTCATACGAGAGCAAAAACTTGCAGAAGTGGCGAACACTCATTAAGTATGTTTTGATGGTGCTTGGAGTATAGTTGTTTTCCTTTACATGTTTTTCAAGAAACTTGTTTAAAAGCAGACTTTTGTCCAGAAGACTAAAAATATCTTCATCTTCATCAACAGCGTGAAGGATAGTTGAAACTTGTTTAGCATGTTGAGTGGCTGATTTTAAATTCTTCAACCCACCATCAGCTGATTGTATCCAGATATGGAACATGTTGATTATTTTTTCCGAAGCATTATTTCTTAAAGGTGATGAGGGCACTTCTTCATCTTCATCTTCTTCAGAATCAAAATCATCTTCAGAATCAAAATCATCTTCTACATATGCATCGTTATCAGAGCTTAATTCAAAGACGTCCGCAACATCAAGTCTTTTGCAGTCTTCTGGGGTTGACATACCACACTCTTCATAAACATCTACTTTCTCATTGCCATAGATGGAGTCACCTTGATTTAGAGAATCCACATTAGCGTATCCCGAAATGCCGACATCATCTTCATTCAAAGACTTCATGTCTCCAGGTGATCTTGTTAATCTATGTGAGTCTGTAACTTGCTGCTGATCACCTTGAGCTGTCTCAGATTTCTCGGTACTGTCGCTAAATAGCTCAGACGAAAACTCACCACTTTCTCCATCATCACTGAAATCTGCTTTAGAAGGATTTCAGACCAGAAGAGGGCGTAATGTCAAACTACCGTCTCATTTTAAAGACTGCATGCATCTTTATGATCTTCTGAGAACGGTGGGTACACAACTATTCTATTATAGCTACAAGGCCGAAGCTATAGACCTCCTCGGACTGCCTCTGTGTTTTCCCAATACAGTCCTCTAGGGAAATAAGATTCTTTGTTTCAGATACGGTATCAAGAAAGACACGAAAGAATGTTTGGCTTAAACAAAGCATCTTATTTCCCAAGAGGACTGTATTGGGAAAACATTGAGGCAGTCCGAGGTGGTCCATTAATACATTTTATGACAAAAGCTCATAGGGGGCAAAGAAATTTTGTTTTATTGCGAGATACGGGGCAAAGATTTTTTTTGGGGGGGAAGGGTAATTTTTACTCTGCACCAGCCAGATACTGAGTAGTAAAAACAAATTGCGTGGTTCCTAAGCGGATGAGAATCAGTGACTTCCCCTGGACGGGACAATAATCCATCGCAGGCTATCCCCCAGCAGAAGCAGGTACTCATTTACCACAAACAAAACACACATTCTTTTCTTCAATATATTTTATTATAAATGATCAGTCGAGTTCTTATTAAGCACTAAGTCCACACGTATCCGTACTAAAAAAGGACCGTCAAAGCAAGGGAGGAGCGGAAAAGTCGGTTGGACACTTGAGTCATAATTTTTTTCCCGGCGTCCACTACTCTATGCATCCAGTAGGCGAAAGCTAACAGATCTAATACATTCTTCATAGTTAATGCAATTCACATCTCAGAACAGCAAAACGGGCTCGGGCAACAACTCTAAAGCATTTGAAAAACTGCCAGTGGTGAAAAGAAACGACCCCATAAAACGCTCACTCATGAATCGTTTCTTCTACGTGTCAACCTCGCTTTCGCTCCGTCCCGACTCTTCCACCTTACAACTTCATTTCCCCCATCTCAATTTAGAAACATCACTCTGTTGGCCCTAAAACAAGGATTCATAAATGCTCAAATAGCTATCATTAGAAAATGCCTATACGTACGCTGGAAAAAAATTCATTGAGCATTCGTGAGTTAGTTTTCAGTCGTCCTCACGAGAAATTTAACGTAAACGCAAAAACAGTTTAGTATCACTTCATTTGCAAATTTATCTATCACTATGTTTTCAAAAATTTGCGTTTTCGTTAATCCCGTGTGGATGGAAGCATTAAATGTAGACACGTGTGGACATAGGCTAAAATAGATTCATATTTTTGCGGACTGATTATACTTATGAAAATCCAAAAAGAGTTTGATAAAGTTTCTCTCTAGTAAAAAATAGCTTACTGAAAAACAAATGAAAGTTGAAGGAAAAAAATCTTAAATGTTCATTTGAACAGCTAAACTATTATTTTACGGAATAATGATTTTTCCCACAAGAAACATCTTTTGGACGGTTTAATCTGAAAACTACAGTAAAAAGCCTAACATGTACAATCAGTACTTTCTATGAATATATTCAAACATCTTCCACAAATTTTAAAAGTTAAAAGTTCACTAATAATGTATCCTGACTGAAAAAGAATCCCCCCTGACTGAATGAGAATCTCCCCACTCCCTAACGTCCATGCATATAACATTTCTTGTGGCCAAAATCACCTCCATCATGCTATAACAAATTATGTTACAATATATACATATGATAAAAAAAGTAATGGTATATAATACTGTGTATCATCTTACTGATTTTGAAAGAGACTCTATTCTTTATATATCAAGTTCTAAATCTACAAGTATATCTACAAATCATTATTTTAAAACATTGTTTCTTTAAATTCTTCAAAGTTTGTTTTTCAAACAATTAATGTAACATTTGTTTCTTCTATAATTCTTCTTAGAGCAAGTTGATGTCATTAAACTGCGGACAATATCAGTGCCTGAAATTAAACCAAAAAAAAGCTGGTCAGTCATATGGTAAAATATGTTTTATATGTTTTTTATTACTCGGGCTACCTGTGTAAGGTAGACCGAGTTTAAGATTTAAACCACATGGACCATATTGGAATCTCCCAAGATAACAAATGCGTTTGCAGAATCAAGAAGCATTGGAGATACCAACGACTATAGGTTTTAAAGTGGACTCTTGCTTCTTTAGCGGATTCTAGGTGATTGGTGGCAGATTAACTCGCCGA
>JAOCNB020113293.1:0-11152 GCA_026546465.2 Palythoa caribaeorum | reverse complement strand
AAACACATTTTACTAATTTTCATAACATTTGTAATGGTAATGGCAATGAGTGGAGTCCATTTCTGTCTGTTATCACTTCTTGTTGCTGATTGGTCAGAAATCCTGAAGCTTGGATTGTGATTGGTTCATTCAACTGTCCCAATACCAGGTAGCCGATAACAGGTAGCCGATCACAAGTTGCCGATAACAGAGTTTTGTTATCAGATAGTTTTCCAAGGCGATGAGGGAAAAATATAGTTCAGAATGGGCCAAACAGATTTGAGGAAATAGTGTAATTATTATTGTAATAAATATCGTAAAATCCTTAGTCCCTGGCTAGCAATTCAGCCACTGGATGCCACTGGGATTAGAAGTCGGCCAACTGATATTATCATTATTATTATTATTATTATCATTATCATTTATAATACTTTCAAATCTGCTGCATTATTATTACATTGTGTTCTAGCAATCACAGTTCTTCAACATGATCTCAAAACTCTATAATCGGCCACTGACTGACCACCCTAACAATTAGAGGAAGCTGTTTCGGGGAACTTATTTAAGTATAATTAAGTATAAATTGATAATACATCAACTGTTATTATTATTATCATTATTATTATTATTATTATTATTATTATCAACATCATTATCATTAAATGTATCATTGGCAGTTTAGCCAAAAAATAAAAAAGTAACCATAATAACAGGTAAAAATATTAACAAGGTGGCTGTAAGTCAGGGTTCTGCAATACCTGCAGTGCCTGGCTTCTCTATAACAGATGGTTTCTGTGAGTCTGGCTGTTTTGGTGTAGTTTTTGATGGAATTTCTGGAATAGAAACAGTTGCAGGTGCAGTAATTAATGGCTGGGTTGAAGCAGTTCTTCCTGAGTTGATAAACCTGAGAATATCCCCCTTCAGAAGCCTGCCACCAGGGCCAGTGGACGGGATTAGCCTGGAGTCCAATTTATGTGTCTCCAATAGAAGCCTCACAGCAGGAGATAGTGGGGCACTGGCTCTGCTTGGTTCACTTTGCGATAAAGACTCTACTGTATGTTCTGCTTTTGTTGAAGAGACTTCTGTTCCTGAACCTAAAAAATACAAAATTAATACACCAGTTCCAATTAATAAGCAAAAAAGTTTCATTTTATGCAATTTTTATGGAGTGGGAACAAAATAAATCAAAGATTTGTGCCCTAGGAACTGAAAAAACTTTGGGAAGATTGAAAACTTTCCCATATACAGTTGACTGTAATATAATAACAGAGTGTTCTCCACAAAGCAGCACAGTGTTACCATGTCACTCTGCTTTTACTCATAGATCTGCCACTCTTCTCTATTCTGTCCCTCCTTATCCCCCCTACCTTCCCAAAAAAAGAAATGAACAGAAGATTGGTAGGTTTTGGAAAAACAAGTTAGGCAAGTCATGCAATATCTGCATTAAACTTAGCAACAGAATGCATTAAATACACAAGTGTGGCATCATATGGTTAATCATATAGCAATAATAAGCTTCCGCCCTGCTACCTCTGCTCTGAGGAGAACTCTGCATAATACTGGAATATTATAGTATATCTCTATGAAATGGGGACAGACTGGAAGAAACAAGGATCAACTCAAAAATATGTCAGTGCTGATGACTGAAATCTTTGGGATCTCTGTAAATAGCACAATAAAATGTGTTACTGCAGTGTTCTAGCCAGTTCAGAAAAATGAATGGTTGCCCAATGATAAAAAGATAACTGACTAATAACTAACTGGCTCAGATATGTTGTTTTTGAGAATTAGAGCAAAATGTTTAAATGTGTGCAAGTTTTTCAAAATATCAAAAAACTTAGTAAACATTATTGGAAGTTCTAAGAATCAGTTGAGACTCAAAAAAAATTAAAGGCTGTTGGTGGAAAATCGCAGGGCACAGAGAATTTAAATGAAAGGACGTTGTACCATCTTGTATTAAGCTAGCTACAGTAGAACACTGTACTGTCAAACAGAAGGAAGTAAAGCTCAGAACATGTGATAGGAAACAGCTTTGCCTTGCAAGTCAAAGTATCACTCAAAGAATGAAGTAGCTCTGTTCTGCAAACGATCTTGCAGAAGAGACTTGGCCAAAAAGATCAGCTGTCAGAGGAGTACAGTATAAGACTTACAAAAATGTGAGCTACATACTTTTGGCACCAAGAGGTATATCAACTTTTGTGTAGTCCTCTCCTTGATCAACCACCAGAGCAATGAGATCACTTATTTTGATGTTACTGGTTCCTTCTGGCACAACAATCTTGGCAAGTACTCCATCGTCATCAGCATCCATCGTTATTGTTGCTTTATCTGTTTCAATGTCACACAAAGCATCCCCTACCGATAGGCTATCACCCTCCTTCTTGTGCCACTTAACAATTGTTCCTTCCTCCATAGTTGGTGAAAGAGCAGGCATTAATATCTGTGTAGCTGGAATGCCAGCTAACAATGTGTAAAACATAAACTTCTATGAGTTCATTTCATGAGTTATATCTAAATTTACCTTTATTAACCCTTTCAGGCCCAGGCAATTTATCAACATATAACTTCTCCTCACATAACTTAAACAAAATAATATAAAACATAATGAGAAATAAGGAATTGATCAAAGTGAATAGGCTGTGGAAGTTGAAAAGCCAAATTCTCCGAAACTGCTTATACAGAAAGTATAGAGCTCGGTTGGGAGAATTTACTAACACATCATTTGTCATGTTTGGGGCTTAAAGGGTTAATTCTTACCTTGCTAAGCTTGGTTTCAGATAAACCAAGATTGTCCTAATTTTTGAACCATTGGTTGAAACCCTTAAAGCTGTCATTTGTTTTGTTTATCTCAAAACAGATAAGGACGTTAAACCGTAGGTCCAGTCTCTTGATCTCTCTGTCGAGGGACTTAAAAGAACTCATGCACTTGTTGAAAAAGAGTAGGGTAGTGGTCCCGGTGTTGTGGACTGTCTCTTCTACTGAGGGCATTTCTTAATGATAATATATGTGAGCGGAGCCGCAGCAGTGGACTATCTAAGACCCTCAGCTGTAAAACCTTGTACTGATTATTGTAAAGCACCTTTGATCATATACACATGGAAAAGGCGCTGTATAAATGCTAATCATTATTATTATTATTATTATTGTTATTATTATTATTATTATTATTATTATTATTATTATTACCCAGACTAATCCCACCATACATTGATTGTAAGTTGAGATCCCGGGTTACTAAGTCAAGATTTCGCATTATAAGTCGAGATCTTGGGTTACTAAGTCGAGATCTTGCATTATAAGTCGAGATCTTGGGTTATAGGTCAAAATCTCGCATTATAAGTCGAGATTTCACATTTCAAGTTGAGCTGGAAGTTGAGATCTCGGGTTATAAGTCGAAGCAATGATATACGTAGAGGACACTGATCCTGTGTTTAGTGATAACGTAGAATAATTGAAGGCAATAAATGTGACTGTATGAGCGTTACTTTTTTAATTATACACTGTGTATGAAAGCTTGTAGTGCGCCTAAGATTTTCAGCTGTGCACCTAAGATTTTTAGTTATGCGCCTAAAATTTAAGCTCTGCGCCTAATAATTGAAAACTAGTCACACAAATGTGCCTGGAAAAAAAGACGAACTTTGAGCCCTGAGGTCTGGTCAAGGTTCAGAGTCAGACCTATAAGTCACGGTTCATAAATACATACAGTAAGTATGCTAAATGCTTTCATTCTTATTAACTCTGTGGAAGTACTCTAAGGGTTATAGTTGTTCATTGATGTCTATATAGCGAAAGTCTGACTAACATTTTCAAATTTTTTCAGGGTTGCAACTCAGTTTACTTCAAGATCAAGTTATCATCAAGAAGTTGATGCTCTGAAGCGAACCCAACAACTTCAAAAGGTTTGAACATCATACTTTAGATAATGATAACAATAACAATACACATGTAGTAGTAATTAATGATAGTGATTATCATCTTCATCACCATCATCACCAGCGTCATTAACATCTTCAACATCATCATCAATGACATGATATGACTTTCGCGGTTATGAATGAAATTGAAGTAACTGTGAAAGAGAAGTCTGAACCCGTGACCTGTGATACCAGTGCAGTGTTCTAACCAACTGAGCTATGAAACTACATCTGTTGGGAGCAGGTCAGTTTTAGTGTGTCCAGTTTTTAGTTGTACAGCAAGTTATTATTGTGATTTGCACCGCGGTTATATTCAATGATGTTATAATATGACCTTTGCAGTTATGAATGCAATTTGAGTAACTGCAAAAGAGAAGCCAGGAAAAAAAATTCAGGCTTCAACGGGATTCGAACTGGCACAGATGGACCCACTAAAACTGACCTGCTCCCAACAGATGTGGTTTCAAGCTCAGTTGGTTAGAACACTGCACAGGTATCATAGAGGTCATGGGTTCAAATCTCATTGAACTAAAAACTACTGAAACTTTATGGTTTGCTTGCATTTTGTGTGTTTTAATGTGGAAATGGGATCACAGTATAAAACACTTTGTTTGGCTGGTAACAAAACAGTTTGATTCTCATTTCTATTATTGTGTTTTATGAACTTTGCCTTTAAACTGACTCACTGCAGGACTGAGATTATTTCCAAACACAGAAGGCATCATCCATCACTGAATTTTCAGGGTTTTCAAAAGACTCTAAGTAGGAGGCAAAAGTTGAGGAATAGCCAGTTAGCAGGCAACTCTTGCCACAGTCAAGAGATGAAATATCAAGGGCTGGGGATTCTGTGAGCTTGATCATTCCAAGAAATAAGACTCTAAGTAGGAGGCAAAAGTTGAGGAATAGCCAGTTAGCAAGCAACTCCTGCTACAGTCAAGAGATAAAATATCAAGGGCTGGGGAGTCTGTGAGCTTAATCATTCCAAGAAATAAGACTCTAAGTAGGAGGCAAAAGTTGAGGAATAGCCAGTTAGCAAGCAGCTCTTGCTACAGTCAAGAGATAAAATATCAAGGGCTGGGGAGTCTGTGAGCTTGATCATTCCAAGAAATAAGACTCTAAGTAGGAGGCAAAAGTTGAGGAATAGCCAGTTAGCAGGAAGGGCTGGGGAGTCTGTGAGCTTGATCATTCCAAGAAATAAGACTCTACGTAGGAGGCAAAAGTTGAGGAATAGCCAGTTAGCAGGCAACTCTTGCCACAGTTAAGAGATAAAATATCAAGGGCTGGGGAGTCTGTGAGCTTGATTGTTCCAAGAAATAAGACTCTAAGTAGGAAGCAAAAGTTGAGGAATAGCCAGTTAGCAGGCAACTCTTGCCACTCTATTAACTCCAAGAGTGCGTTTTCCTTCTTTCGGGAGTAAATTGACTAAACACAGACATCTTTAAATTCTGCTTTTTCTTGTCACCATTCGCCACGCAAATTTGCAACTTTCAGCCGAAAATACACCAGCACAAAGAGTATTATCATAGTTGTGACTTAAGCCTGTTTCCCATATAGATGTAAATCATTGCAAAGAGTATCAAACAATAAGCAGTTGTCATAAAAAATTGGTATATGCCCTAAGCGGGAATCGAACCCACGTCTCCCTGTATTCTGGTCATGTGATGAGTGCTAACCACTACACCATCAGGGACCACCACGCTGGCAACGAAGCAGTTTCATGATTAGTTGAGTTGGTTAGCACATGAGGATTCCCGGGACCCAATTTGTTCTGAAATGCAATATATGCCTCACATTTGGTATTATTCAGTTGACCTGAGCCTTAAGTCGAAGGCGAAAGACACTCCAGTAGTATTAGGCCACATTTGCATTTCAGAAAAAATTGTGCCCAGGGAATCCTCACGCAAGGAGACGTGGGTTTGATTCCCGCTCAGGGCATCTACCAATTTTTTCTGACAACTGTTTATTCTTTCTTTCATACTACTGAACAACACACATTGATATATGAGTTTCAAACAGTTTGTGGAGGGATGTTTGCGAGCCAATGCAAACGCTTTGTGATGACATTCCCATATCACCTGTTTATATTGTTATGTCCCAAATGATTGCAGACCTTGTTTGCGATCATCGCATCTTATATGGATCAAATGTCAAAATGTATTCCCATTAACGCAAACGATTTGTGTTGGCTCGCAAACATCCCTCTGCAGACTGTTTGAGACTCTGCAACGATTGACATCTATATGGGAAACAGGCTTAAAGAAAGGTAAGCCTTAGCTTAATTCAGTTTTTCTGATACTATTGGTGAATTCAGGCAGAGTAGCTGGTGAAATTTGGTATCTGCCAGTGCTTAATGAAAACACTGGAATTTTAGGAGATTTTTGATAAAATATTAGATCAGATATTATAATGATAACTAAATAATTAGTATGGATCTTACTTGTAAATCTTCGCATTTTTATCATTTTTTCAATCAGGTTCGTGACCTCTGGAGCCGTTTAGAAGACTTTTATAATGGTGTTTCTCAACATGTAAGTAGTTAAAAACCGGAGCAGATATATTTTATTTGTTAAGGTTTATTTTACACAAACTGCTACCCATTTTACTGACCTCAGGAGGACGGAAGGTTGAGTCAACTTTGTCGGAAAAGAAGGTCACACAAATAATCAACACTCAGCTGAGCTGGGGAATGAACCCAGGACCTTGTGGCTGGAAGACAGAGATATTATCACTGCACAAACCACGCCGCCTCTTAGATAAAGCTAGGCTAGGCTAAATTCTTTTACTTGCCTAAGTGGCCCATTGGAGCTGGTGCTTATAGATCTCCGGTTTCTGTAGTGTTAAGTGGATAAGAGTCATCAACTCCCCATGGACAGCACACTAATCCATCATATGTAAGCCCCCAGCCTCCCGACCTCGGGAGGATGGAAAGCTGTGTCAACTTTGACGGAAAAGAAGGTCACACAAATGTTCAGCACTTGTTTGAGCAGGGGTTTGAACCCGGAACCTTATCGCTAAAAGGCAGAGATTTTACCACTGCGCCAACCATGTCACCGTTAAGAAGATGAGCATCATGATTATTCTAGATAGAATTACCTGATTATAACAAAGCAGGTAGTTAGAGTTGATACAGAGGCTGGAAAAGTGGTAAAATTCCTGGAAATACATAGCATTTTGAAAAGTCTGGAATAGTCTAGTCTGGAATATTTAGCAAATGTCTGAAAAAAGACTAGATCTCCTTGACCAGACGCCCAGAGAAAAGAAAACACTCATTGGTTACTACTAAGGCTGTGTTTACATGACACCGGATCGAGATTTGTTCCAAATCGATTTGGATTTCATTCTACCTTTACATGGTAGAATTGAAATTGGCAAACCTACATTATTTGAGGTCAGCACACATTTCTGGTTGCCATCTTGGAATTGAACCTCAAGGTGTGCATGTGCTAGGCAGCTCCCCATTGACGTGATTCTGAAATAGAATCTTGCACTGGAATGAAAGTTTCGATCTGGAACAAAAACCCTGTGCGAACTCGATCCGGAATGACTTCACTTTTGTCATGTAAACACTGCACACTTAAATGCAGAGCTCTCAAGAGAGGGAATGAAGAAATCAGAGCGAGTTCACTCCGGATTGAAACTCGATCTGGTATCGTAAACACACTCTAAATTAACTTCCCCTGCATATAAAACTGGAACACATAACACAGGCATTACGAAGATTGGAAGTTAACTTTTGTCTGAAATTATTGCCGACTTTATTTTGAGTCTTGAAAATTGGGGCAAAGGTCAAGAAAAACTCTGCAATTTTGTTTTCAAAGAATTGTGAAAACCTTTGATAATGGTCAGTAAAAGAAGATGTAACTTTGTGTTAACTGTTTCGGTTTTCTTATAAACGGTTAGTTTTGAAAAGGATGCAAACTATAGAATCATGATTATGGCCATCAAATGAGAAAATATAATGTATTTTTACTACTACTGCTACTCACTACTACTACTACTTACTACTACCTTACATACTTCTACTACTACTACTACTACTACTACAGTACTACTACTACTACTACTACTATCACTACTGCTGCTGCTGTTACTACTACTACTACAATGTACTATTACTACTACTACTTTACTGTTACTATTCTTTGTTCTCTTCCTCCTCCTCCTCGTCCTCCTCCTCCTACCTCTACTACTACTTCTACTACTACTAATCCTCGTCTTCCTCTTACTACTACTACTACTACTAGTACTACTACTACTTCTACTACTACTACTCCTCGTCCTCCTCTTACTACTACTACTACTACTACAACAACAACAACAACAACATGACTGGGGACAGTAAGGTTCCCGAGTGGTAGTGCTTGTGCTACCCTCCACTCTCTGTATGGGGCCAGGGTTGAATCTGCGTGCACATTGACTGAGATTTACCAGTCACAATCTTTTATGAAGGGTTACTCTGGTTAGCAAAAATTAATTACATATGTCTCAGCATTAAAGTGACTTTGGAATACAGGGTTTTCAATAAGAACCGTCCTACAGCGAGTTTTGCTGGCTACTCCACTTGAATTCCCCACCTACTTTAGTAGAAAAACATAGTAAGACTGTTGATAACATACAAATTGAATTATTTCTCTACAGAGGAAAATTGTTAACAGTGTGCTGGATGGAGAAGCCAACAAGTACACCATCAATGCATCTGATATCCAACTAAAGGTTTGTTACTAAAAATAGAGCTGTAACCAGGATAAGACATAATTATTATTAAAAACATTAAAAACGTTCTCTGGTTTAAAAAGTTTAAAACACATAAGCTTTCGGCTGTCAGACTATAGCCTTTTATGAATGATAAAATAAATGCGCTAATGGAAATATATACAAAAATGTGTGAAAAAATAATACAATAAAAATATGAAAGAGCTAAAAGAAAAACGTGTAAATGGAATTCAATTATAATATAATAATATTGAATATTGCCTAGACAACTGTTTAGAATTATTGTCCGCGCCGGCCGTTTTTGCTGTGTGCCAGGACTCTAGTGGGTTTGTTGAATCCAACAAATACAACTTCAATGCATTTGATATCCAATTGGGTCCAACAATGGTGTGTGTTGTTGACCCACAATTTTGTATCTGTTTGCACGGGGTTTTAGAATGTGTCCTCTTTGGCCGGCCATAGGGCGGTAAAAATGTCTCAAAAATACATTAAGGGACAGATAGAATCCCAGATAATTGTTACCACTTCATATGTAGTTTATGATATTAAAAACAAGGAGAACTCGGAAAAAAATCCAAGCCCCAGATGGTATTTGAACCCACAACCCTCGGTGTTCTAGTCGGATGCTCTAATCACTGAGGTACTGGAGACTCTATGGTGAACAAGGGTCGATTTTCCGGGTCTAGACTGGAACCACATCACGGACTTTTCTCCGAGTTCTCCTTGTCTTTAATATCATGAATTTATTATTTCATATTTAATATGTAGTTTAACCTATTTTTTTCACTGGGTCGGCTGAAAAATTTCTTAACTTTTGCACCCTGATCAGTGATGTACTAGCGTCAGCATTGGCACCTTTATGATAAGGTGGCTTTATTTCAACACTCATCACTGAAAACTAGTGATAAAACTGACTGATGTTTTCATGTCACTAACATCATTTTCATAGTGAAATAAAAAAATGGTTAAAAGAGTTAAAATTGAATTTAAAAGTTAATCACTTAAAATCTTCCAGGTACCAGATTTATTGCTTAGAACATGTGAACGGGATTTACAGAAGGTAAGTCTTCCAAATATTTGCGTTTTTAACCTCCTAATGCTAGATCCATGAAAAATTACTGTATATAAATCTTAACTCAATCTTACTCAGGTACACATTGCTCTGATAAAATGTTATAAAATAACGTTACGTAAGACTTTAAAAACAGCTTTGGTAGCTGCCTGAGGATTTCTTCTTGAAGACTCAATATTTGCTAATACATTAATATTCATTTTTAAGTTGACTTTAAATATTTTTGGTTTCAAGAACAGAGCTCTACATTGTTTCTTTGAATTCCAGTATACCATTCTTAATTTTATGTAAGGTGTTTTCTGTTGTTACATTATGTTACGCTCCTAAAAACTCATACTATGATTGGCTCGCATGTGTTTCCTATTGTTACATTACATTACCTTGCAATTGAAAGTTTTGTTACAAAACTTTCAATCGAAGGTTAAGGTACGGGCATACACTAGAACTTTTAAAAACATTTTTGGTAAAAGAAACAAAAAGTCTTTAAATCGAAAAAACATCTTGTCTAGTATTCTTTGTTTATTCAAGACTATCAAAGGAATAAAACATGTGTAGCCACTGATGGGTCATTGACCGCAATGACTGCAGATTGATTATTTTGAATTTATGCTGTTACATTATTTCTCCTACTTTTTGATTACCCAGCTCTTAATCTATATTTATTACTTTTTTCGCATCCGACCGTCAGTTAAACATTTGAATTTAGAATAAAATTATCTGTAAATAGTAAGATAATCCAAAACGTTGACACTGAATGCTAAAAATCAAATAAGATTAGTAAATATGGCTAACTTTGAAGCGCATTTATGTATAACAAACAATAACTATATAATTTTTAAATTTCGCTTTGTATCTGTTCACGGAGTAGCTATCTAGAGTGCTGTTATTTTAATTGGACTACGATATGTATTTCCATTTGTTCTTAAGTTTGCCAAGTTGGCAACTGTTCAAATAAATAATGTTTATAATTTGGAATTTATTTGCTTTTGTAACATCCATCAGGGTTCCATTGGAAACACATTTGTTAGTGGCAAGTTGAATTTACTAAGGTGAGTTGTTTAGTTGAGCTGAGTTTGCTTGTTTTGTTAAGTATCAATACTCATTTGTAAAAAAAGACTTTAATGTTTTTTGTCAACCTGCAATATTTTTTGTGCTCCAGACGTATTTTTAATGATTAATTTTTTTAGAATACATTTTATATGATGAAATATAGTCCAAATTATTTGTTAGGAAAACTTTTGAAAACTTCTAGAATCTTTTCACTGTACAGTCATCATCAATAGATATAATTATAGATAAAAGTGAAGTAAATTTTCAATCGATCTTCAAAGAGTGCTCAAAAATTCCTGAGGCAATCGGAGCGAGTATAAATAAATAAATAGATAACTAGGTCAAATCATCGTTCTGTTTTACTTCCGACAGATCTGTTTCGTGGGATCGGTGTTATACTCCTTCCCTGATGAGTGGGAGTATA
>JAOCNB020113273.1:0-11153 GCA_026546465.2 Palythoa caribaeorum | reverse complement strand
TGTTGTGTTGTGTTGTGTTGTGTTGTGTTGTGTTGTGTTGTGTTGTGTTGTGTTGTGTTGTGTTGTGTTGTATTGTATTGTATTGTATTGTATTGTGTTGTATTGTATTCTATTACACTGTATTGTATTGTATTGTATTGTAATGCTTTGTATTGTATTGTATTGTATTGTATTGTATTGTGTTGTATTGTGTTGTGTTGTGTTGTATTGTATTGTATTACACTGTAGTGTATTGTATTGTATTGTATTGTGTTGTGTTGTATTGAATTGAATTGTACTGCACTGTACTGTACTGTACTGTATTGTATTATATTATATTATGTTCTTTTGTGTTGTGTTGTGTTGTGTTGTGTTGTATTGTAGAATAACAATCACCATTTATTGCTTTCAGAGCGCGATAATCCTTCCTGGATCAGAATGTCGGGCTTTCCGAGTTTCTTTTATGAAGGAGACTGTAATGATCCAAACGTCCAAATGCAGCTAAAGGTGAACTTTAAAGCATTTCTCTACATGCCCTTCATACCACCACCATTTTGTAAACAGAACGCAAAATGCAGCGAGGATATTATGAAGATCTACTGTGGAGAAACAGACGCCGTTTCACGCAGGAGGAAAAGAAGAAATACTAAAAAGGTAACAACACAAAAATATGCAAACGTTTTAGTATATTTAGTGTATTACTAGCCCGTTTTTAAATTTTCGAAATTGAGTCTTGCTACTATTAACTTAATTGACCTTTTAGCACAGTTGGAAGTGTCAAGAAAATTGGGGATTCAAATCTCGCAGTCACTTTTTTTGGAAATTATCCCTTTTTCCATGTTAGCTAATTTTTTTGCTTAGGCCAAATAACACAATTTTTGGTTTCTAATCGGTTTCAAACATAGTCTCACCTACTGATCATAGCTGCTTTGATATATTAGCCTTTTTGCTATCTAAAGCAGTTGTGCTCGTCATATACTTTCTTATTACTTATAATTTTCTGTATGACATATATTTTAAAATGATTTGAAAGATCAAGAGTGTCGTTTCCGTATATTTTAAGAATGCAAATAAAATTGTTGTTGTTGTTGTTGCTATTATCTCCCGTATTTCAAAACAGCTAACGCATTTCCTTTTTTGGTTTTTTAATATACAAAAATTGTATGTATAAATATACATTCTATTCGACCTGCTTTGTTAAATGAACTAGAACGACTCATTTGTTAAGCTTCCTGTGCCGAAAAAAACAAACAGCGCTTGCAGCATTTACATTTGTATGCAGTAAAAATCGACTTCGAGTTATCAAAGGTAAAATTACAAGAAAAGTACCTGAAAACAATTAAAAATTACTTCGAGTTAGCAGGATTTCAACTTATGGAGCGTTTGTATCCAGGTTGAATTTACAGTGAATGTATGAAGTAAATCCAGGGGAAATCAGTTTTAGTTCGAGATAGCGGGGAATTCGAATTACCAAAGGTTTGAGTTAAGGAGGGGGGAGGATGGGGGGGGGGGTAACTTTTAAGGTATTGTGTTGTAATTTGTTTGATTAATTAAACATTTAAAATTAGTGCCAATCAACTGGTACAAATGGGTTTTTGAAGAGCTAGACCGTGAATGAAAAATATGTTTTTCTTTTACACGTACAGTGCATAGGAATGACCAATCCTAACCCGTCTGTCCTATTTTAGGTGTATTTCAAACTAGAGTTTATTGATACTCAATCTGGAGTTCCTCCAAATACGGATGATGATGCCAATCAAGCAAAGTTTAAAAGCAGGCGAAATATTGTTAATATAGAGAGGAACAGCTTCCAAACCGCGATAAACCAGGTATGGTTTTTCACTCTTATCTACTTAAGAACAAAGTCGTCACTTCATCATGATGACGTGTAATTTGGCAAGATTAAAGATATTTTTGATCTCTCAAGCGTCTATTCTCAGAAGAAGAAATTTCTGAGTCACTTTAGAACAAATCCATGACCCTCTGATTACTGGTCAGACACTCTACCCACTGAGCCGTACTGGAACGTAAGTCTTCCCAAACATATATCTTCTCAATTGGTTATTCTTGCATGTCTTTACAAGACTGAAGTGCAAAGTACAAAGTTAAGAAAAAGCAGAATGAGATTTGTGACTTGGATTGGTTAGATTTTATTGCTTACAAGCAGCTTTATCCTTTAAGGGAAAGAACCTGAATGCTAAAACTCAGCGAAGGACCTTAAAGCAGAGGTGACATACCGAAGTACAGAGACACTCGATTACAGTTTCGATTCATAGATGGTTAAGAGAGTCGGGGTCTAGTGTTTACACCCATTTCTGTAAACTGGTAAAAGCGTAAACTTCGCGTCTAATTTGTTGACTGCTCCTCAATCGAAAGAGTTCGGTTAAGGGGAACGGTAATGATGTTGTTCATATTTCCCCTAAAATTCTGGAAACATTCTTCCTCGAAAAACTGATAGATATAAACGGTGCCAAAAGCAATGTCGAATTGTTTTAAGAAGGTGAGAGGCGTGCGCCACCAAATTTGTGACAAAATAATAGAAACTACGTGATTGGCTTAAAGTATTTATATCAGGGTTTTTATCAGACCATTTTACAGTGACGTCTTTTGCAGCTTTAAATGAGTATCTACCCAAAATATGTAACAAATATGGGATGCTAAACAGCCAGGAAGACCCGTATTTCAACTCTTAAACTCTCCACCAAGATGCAACCTTAGCAAATTCTATTACATTCTGATTTCGCTGGCTTGGTCAGTTTCCACATAAAATCATTATGAGTTGATAATCAAGGTCCAGTGAACCAATCAGATCACTAGAAACGCAATATCCAATATTAGTATAAATCTAACAAATAACTGAATAAATCTGTGTGCTCTGATTGATCAATAAAAAGTGAATATCTGCTGCAATTTACTTTTAAATTGACTCTATGAATGAAACTATATAACTCCAGAAAACACAAAGAAAGCCACCAAGTTTGTTGTGTCTGTTTTTAATGGTATTAACTTATTTTGTTGATTTACAATTCAACTCTACAGTTCTGCAAAACAAACTTTTGCTGTCGAGTCCGCCGAGTTACCGGCAAGTTGAAAAATTCCGATTCACGCAACCTTTCATATATAATAAAAATATTGCAGAAACTATTAGTTAAATACGACAATATAATTTTTTTCAGCCTATACTTTCAACAAGAATCAGTGAATAGTGGCGATTAGAATATTCTATAGTGCTACTGTTCATGTCGACTTTTGAGAATAGTTGTTAATTAATCTATAACAAAGAGAATCCTCGAGTTTTGTAAAAATTCTAATCTACTGACTGCGCTAAAATGACTCCAGGCACCGTGGTTACAATTCAAAGCCGACACCGGCCTTGATATCGGGTCCACAAGCAACTTCAACCTGAAGAGCGCTGAAGGATATTGCAACGAAGAGGGAGCAATACTTGGAAAGTGTAACTCGTGGGATAAAAGTTGCAACAAAGGCTCCGGAGATGTGGAAAAATGCAGTGAGTACATTTAATTTACTTTTTAAAGATGGAATATTGCGAAAAAGGTAGATATCAATAAATATAAAATGTTGCAAAGCTTATTACGTGGGCGATACTCCCCGCAAATTTGCTTCGCCTCCATTTCAAATATAAAGCTTCTGACATTAACATGTACAAGCACTTAAATGACTAAATTGAACAAAGAATAATGTGTTCAAGGTTCAATTCGGTACGACTTTGTCCCGGTTCCAAACAAACCACTACATTTATTACAGGATACGTTATTAGTTTACTTGATATGTAGCCATTATTGTGCGTCTTTTCAGAGAATGAAATATTAGCTAAACCCGTTTACGAGCAAAAGTGGCCCATTCGAGTCGGTGCTTATCTCCGGTTTTGTAGCATTAAGCCGAGGATGGGATACTAATCCATCGTAGGTTTTGGCCGCCAAGCAGCAGCTGGTATTCATTTTACCGACTTCGTGATAAAAGAAAGAACATTCAACTTTGGCGGAAAAGAAGGTCACACAAATATTCAACACTCGGTTGAGCCTGGGTTTGAACCCAGGACCTTGTGGTTAGAAGGCAAGTTTGATAACAGTTAGACTGGCGAAAACTTGTTATTTTGCATAATAATTAATATATTACAAATATTTTTTCCAGTTCGATGCCCCGTGGGTTCTTATTTTGATGACGAATTCGATAAATGTAGAGTGTGTGCTGACGGGACATTTAACAACAAAGAAGGTGCGTTGAAGTGCACACCCTGTCCCCAAGGACAATGGACCTACACAAATAAATCCAAGAATCTTACTTCTTGTAGAGGTTAGTATAGCATTTTATGGGTAACAAACCTCTAGAATTACTGCACTATGTAATTTTTTGCTCTATCCGAATCGGTAAAAATTTTTTTTCGTGAGATAGGCACTTTAATTTGTGACAAGTAATACATAGATCCTACATGTTAAATTGCCCCGGTATTCCATGCGTTTTATATATTTATTCATTTACCACCTCACTACGTCTTACAAACGATTCTTTCAAATGGTCAGCGGTTAAAAAATGTCACTAATTAGGAACTTAATTTTGTCCGGGAAAATGATCAAAAACATCGCGACAGTTGGATTTGGAGAATGCAAACGTGGTTTATCGGATACAAGGGGGAAATGTGATATGACTATGCAGTAGAGAGTGATTTTGAGTAACAATGAAAAACTTTTGGTGACAAAGGGGAACGTTACGTGACAATGGCATCACTTTCGTCAAATTGGTTAAACTTCAAAATACATTAGTTTTTGGTGTTTAATATTCATTCAATGAGCGAGGCCACCGTTCTTTTATAACTTTGATGCTAAAGAGAATGGTCGAAACTTAGCAAATACACAAAGCTTTGACAAAAACTTTGTCAACTCATTACTGCCATTATTATTTTTATCTTTCTATAATCTGTTTTCTTCTGTTATGTACGTTCATTTGCACAGATTAAGTGAAGTTAAAATATGTTAAAACTGTTATTTTACGGTGAATATTTAGTTCACAAGCAAGCTTTAATTCGTCCTTTTCTCGGGGACTTCATCACGCTAGTAATTGCTGTCAATGTCAGGCTTTACGGTCACAGACTTTGGCGCCACGTAAAGGAAGTGGCTTGGTAATCGCAGCCAGAGGCTGAATTGCCAAGGACGCAGCTCAACCAGGTCGGACCAAAGGAGTTGTGCTGCCTTTAGGTGCTCGGCCCCAGAACACGATCCATACATAACCTCGGAGCACAGCACCACAGCCAGATTTAATCAGCTGGGAGTCAATTTTGCTGAGGGAGGAAAACCGGAGTACCCAGAGAAAAACCCTCGGAGTCAGATTGAGACCGACAAACCTCCGCCCACGTGCGGAGCCCGGGTCGATCATTTCAAGCGCATACTCGTATGGGGCAATGTGTTATACCGTTGGGAAAAATAGGGGAAAAGGAAATTGCCCGTCCCCCATTTCGTTATAGATGACCAGTCCGTAGTGTAAAACGGATGAGTAGAGAGATTAAGATAGAGGATTTTGTACAAACACTGCAAACGGTAAATCGCAATATTGCCTTATGTGTTTTATTCAGACGAATGTGGACCAGGTTTCTACTCTGATACCGGCGTTGCCAAATGTTACACCTGTCCTACCGGAACCTACTCAGATGGGAAGAGAAACAAAGGTTATACTGACTGCCCCACCGGGACATCGACTGCGGTTGAAGCAGCCAAAAGTTTAAGTGACTGTGGGAGTAAGTAGATATCTTTTTTCAGTCCTTTTTCTTCTTTTATAAACTTGATCGGAAGTGAATTAACCAACAACTAAAACATTGTTTTTCACAAAGAAATAAACACTAAAGCTGAAGGTTGAAAGACAACGGTATACCGAGACTACTGTCTTTAAATGAAATCGGTTCCTTTTAGAACATTTGTTTTATTGAGGTTAATTTTCACAGATAAAATACGTATCTACAAAGCAATAGGTCTGTGCAGGCGCCCGCACAGTGATTATACACCTCTCCCTTGGTTGTGCTCGTATTCTTGGCCGTGTTCGTTATCTTTGCTACTGCTAGTGCTTGTGACTGGGAAACCAACTGACTAAATTAAACCTTTTATACATTGGTTGAACTTTTTAATGGACGAGGAAAAGGAGTTATGGGCAATCTTTTGGTTGAGCCTAGTAGTTAGCAGGAAATATAACCGTTGTTCCATCGACATGAATCAACTTAAGTGACTCGTTCTCTACGTGAGTTCCAGAAGCTTAGTGGGTAGAGCGTCTAACCGTTAATCAGAGGGTTCGATTCCCGTTAGGGACTTCTGAGAAAAAAAAAAGCTTGTGTCAACAAGATATTTCTTTTATAATTGTCACTATCATTATCTATATGTGTATTTATATAGTTTATTGTTGTCGCTTTTTTAGTGAAATGTGCTCCCGGAACGTTTTCCAAAAATGGTGTTGAGCCGTGCAAGCCATGTCCCCGTGGGACTTACACAAACTACATTGGCCAGTTGCTATGTCTTCCCTGTCCTGGTAAACTAAGCACATACGGAGTAGGATCGGATTCTCTCCAGCAATGTGTCGGTAAGATGCATGACCATCCATCCATCCCCTTATGTAAGATAAATCAGCTGAAGTATGCAACATTTAATTTGTCATGCGCAACGGAACTTCAGAAATCCCAAATGCGGTTCAAGGGATCTTGGGTTTAGATTGCTCACATCCGTTGGAATAGTTAGTAGAATACCAAACCCATTCTACTTCAGTCTACTAGAGTATCAAGAACCCAATTCAGTTATTTAGAGAATCCAGAATTCAGGTCGACTAGAGTCAGTCCAGAATTCAGTCGAGAAGAGGATCCATAAGCAAGTCTACTCGAGGTTTCGGAATTCAATAAACTTAAGCATCAGGAACTCAGTTGACTATAGTCTCCAGAACCCATCCGACTAGAGTATCCAGAAATTAATATAACCGACTACAGTAAAAAGAATTCAGTCGAGTAGAGAATCCAGAAACCAGTCGACTAGAGGTTTCAGAGTTCAATCTACTTAAGTATCCAGAACTTAGTCGACTATAGAGTCTCCAGAAACCAGTCCGTCGACTAGAGTATCCAGATATAGATTTTATCGACTAGAGTATCCAGAATTCAGTCGAGAAGAGAATACAGAAACTAGTCGACTAGAGATTTCAGAGTTCAATCTATTTAAGTATCCAGAACTTAGTCGAATAGAGTCTCCAGAAATCAGTCGACTATAGTATCCAGAAATGAATCTGATTGATTATCTAAGAGTGTTCAGAATCTATTCCAGTTGATCACAAACACTGCAAAAGACATGTCAGCTTTGGCACCAATTTTATTGTCCTTTTTAAAACGACAAAGGCAAAAGTGCAAACAAAATACTCAAGTTTAAACTTTCATAAATAGAAAACATGATAGCAATAATCAAGAATTAATGTAAAAAAAGGTTTATCAGAATTAGGATTTTTTGTATAAAATTTATGAAGAGAAAAGGAACAACACATGTTGAGCTCTAACAATTATATTTATTATTTAGTTAGACTATTGATATTATTTAGACATAACGTTTAAACCACCTAGAATTCAAAACAAAACAAAAGAAGTCAACAAGACGTCAACTAAAACATGAGAGTACTTTATGCTTTTTTGTAGAACTAAACGATTGTGCTTCAACGCCTTGTATTAATGGTGGACAGTGCACAAACGCCAAGAACGGATATTCATGCAACTGCCCGCCGGGATTTATTGGTAAGAACTGTGAGAAAAACATCGATGAGTGTCTTTCCGATCCTTGCTACCAGGGATCAACTTGTGTCGATAAGGTGGGTATAACTCCTTGTTCATTATATATCAAGATCATTATCGTTGTCACTATCGGTAAAGTTATTGCTATCGCTGTTGTAATCTTTATCAGACTAAGTAACAACAACAATAATAATCCTCTAATAATATCCATGTAAGATACATACATGAAGTACATATAAATTATTTAACTTACATTAAGTAGGGAAGCAAATCGTGTCTGTTCGCAAAGCAGTTCTTGAATAGTTCGGTGTTGACAACAGGCCTCTTCGACTGTGGTCTTCTCAGATTATAGTTTGTTTGTTTCTTCTTTGGCCGCAAGGATCTCATTGAGTGACCGAGCTGGCTATAGAGTGAACGTAATTTTCTAATAATGGTTTTGTTCTCAATGAAGGTTGAGTGACATCAGTTCTAATTAATTACGTAAATAGAGGTTTTAGTTAATTAACAGGTTTTTGACAGGTTCCATAACAATCGCTTTCGCTGTTGCTTCCATTGTCGTTGTCATTTTTGTTGTTATATCGTTGTCATTATCACTATTACTATATCACTATTCATGTTTATATATGTATGTCGTTTCTTTCTCCCTCTACCAAGTCCGAGAGAGAGAGGGACATACACTTTATAACTTACATTGTAGTTATTGTGCTTTTGTTTATGTGTGAGTTGTAAGTTTACATTTCGACTACAGAACAGGCAAAAATTGAAAACTGGCTGCTTAGCATTTTTAGCCCTTAAACTTCTAGTCTATCTATCTACCCAGTTGCCCTTTATAGCTGGCAAATATTCAGATACTAAATCTAGATTGTATGTTGTTGCCGTTTATCCTCAATAGTTATTGTTAATGTATTTAAAATTTAGTTACATAGTTAGGTTTAAATTTCCTCAATCATAACCCATCTTGAAAATATCGACTGACTGAGCAATGAAACAAGTTTTTATCAACTTTTATTATTTCATAGGGTAGTATAATCTACTGGTCAGTGTAATCCTCTAAGCAATAGTATTCAGAATTTCGTAAGAAAATTAACAAATTTTAATATAACATTTATTGTTATGATTGTAGTTTGCTTACTTATATACTAAAGTGGTTTTTATTACTCTGAACGTTTGTTTAAGAACGAATTCATCAGAGTATAGCAATAGTTAGTTACATTGATTTTTAACTAAATTTATTTTATTGGATGTTTTTACACTGTGGGTCAATAAGTAAAACTCAAGTTTTGCGCAGCTAAAACGGCAGTGTAAACACTTCAAAAGAGGTGTTATAAGTTACTGTGCTTAGCAAATTAGTAATTATCGATACTATGTGGTGTCGATGGAGCATAAAACTACAGTAACGAAGCGCATTTGCATCGCGGAAACTTCAAACAATACTAACAAAAGTTTCAAGCCAAAAAACAACATCCCTGTACACAAATTATGGACCCAAAAACAATTCATTAGAGATATAACATTCTCCTTTGTCCGCTTGTCAAAACCATTTGAATGGTGTGATGCATGCGTAAGTAAATCGCGTCCAGGCGAGTATTTCTTGCATTTCTCACGTTAATTAGTTCACATAAAGACAAAATTATGCTAATTTCCCAAGAATATGTAAATCAAACGATGAACAACTTTCAGAAACAAGTGCGTATGACACGTGCACTTCTTATTCAATTTGTAATGCACTTTTGTTCATTTTTAAAAAGTATCACCCCTGGCAAATATTTAGTCGCCATTCCCAAGAGGCCAATGGTACCGATTTGGATTTTTTTTTTCAAACTTTTTAACAGGATTTCCAGCATGAGATTAGGCCCTACCCTCAATGTAGATGGGTGCAAATCAGTGCTGTTCAGCTTGCAAAACTGTAGCTTGACAGTGTGTGTCTAGCTCAAAGCCATCGTAATTTCTCTGGTGTTATTTCGTACGAAAGCACGATTTAACTTATTTGTTCCAGTCCACTGCTTTCTCAATTGCAGTAGACAACAGGATCATTACCATATTATTTACTTCATTAGCATTAATTTTTTTGTTGTGTGAAATAACACTAATAAGTCGATACGCCAAAAGTTTTCTTTGCTCCATGTTGCAATCAAGTGAAAATGATCTGAATCAAGAAGTTGCCCAACCATGAATAATAATTGTACGCGCGATTCACTGTCAGTTGATTAAAAAGACAATAGGCCCTTTGCAGCAAGAGGTCACATGGCACAATTAATGATATACTGGGACGCAAAAGAATGTGCTAAACCCCACAGGGAAATGTAAAACAAATAAAATTCACACTTTTCTTGTTAATTGTGCTTTGTCTTGGAGTCTAGCACGTTCTTTTGCGTCCCAGTAAATCATTATTTGTACCATGTGATTAATTGCTGCAAAGGGCCTATTGATAGTTACTCAGGTAAAACGGCTAAGCAAAAAATCTTTGCTATGCCGAAACTTAGTTCATCTAACAAGCTCTAGATTAAAAACACCCATTGTTTCTTTGCGTACTAGGAAAATGGTTTTAAATGCTTGTGTCCCATTGGATTAACTGGAAATCTCTGTGATGAACCAATCAACGGTTGTTCGTGGCCAAACCCTTGTATAAACGGTGGACAATGTATCGACAAATCGGGATCGTTCGAATGCCGTTGTCCAAATGGCTACGAAGGAAAGTTCTGTGAATTCAACCCGGACGAATGCGCTTCTAATCCGTGCAAGAATAATGGCGTGTGCATTAGTGAGCTGGATAGCTTTAAGGTCAGTAAGTACGTAAAGCTCGCAACTGACAACCTTTTCAGGAACCTATAGGCGAATCTTTGTTTAAATTATTTGCTTCATTAGTATAACTGCCTCTCTTTCTAACTGAGATACAAATTGAGAAGTAGTGAATATTAAAAGAACTTTCCAAAATAAACCCGCTTTTCTGAGAAAATGACACTGTTATAATGAACACTGTTTCCGCGATGCGTTTTTAAATATGAGCAATTTTACAAAGAATGTAAGAACTCATTAACGGTTTTGCCATCCAGTTGTTTTTATGACACTGAAATCTTTTTTGAAACTGAATGTACCTAACCTCACTTTCGTTGTCTTTCTCAGGTTTTAAACTTAATTCCTTTTTATTTTGGTTCTTTCTCAGTACAAATTTGTTTGATTATGAAGCAGAATGTAAAAAACGACGTTAGGAAAAATTCGCCTCTATATATGTAGGTAAATATTTCACTATACTAACCTAGTATGTTTTTAACAATTGATTCAATTATAAGGTGATACCGAAAAAAGAATATCTATGGTTCCCGTAACATAAACATCACTTCTCAAACTCATTAATTATTCATGCAGTAAACAACCAATAAATAACGACTATTTGGGTCAGGTGGATGAATCTTGA